>JBCEWB010094696.1:0-12335 GCA_039654565.1 Peronia peronii
TAGTGTAGTGTAGTGTAGTGTAGTGTAGTGTAGTGTAGTGTAGTGTAGTGTAGTGTAGTGTAGTGTAGTGTAGTGCAATGCAACACAATGGATCGTTCAAAACCTGTGAAACGAACCGAAACATCTCAGGGTAGACTGTATATAATTGTGACAAGCATGTTCATGGCTCCATTGATCTGCTACGAGGGTTCCACTAGGAACAGCGCTTTTGAAATCAATGAAACGGTTCGATTAACACTGCGCAGGTCAGAATCTTTCAATCAGAGTAATGAGTCCTGTTTTTTTATGCTTGTCTGATAGAGACCTAAATTTTCTGGAAATTGTTGTTTAACCAACATAATTCATAATTCACTCCGTGGCATTGTCCATCCATAAGGACAGAGGGGTCTCTTGAAAGCTGTAATGAAACTGGTTCATTCTTTCGAATAACCCTGTATTAATATAGGAGATCAAAGAGTGTAGAAGGAAAAGCTATCAGAAAAGGATACGCTAAGAATGAGGTTTACTGTATGACTTGCCACATGTTTCCGATTTTCAGAAAATAACTTCGGCTGGTCATCAGTAAGAAGACTGTTGGCCTGGTTTGGATGGGCATGGGAACCTTCACATTAGATGTAACGGCAAAACCTCTTTTATTCCATATATGCGCGTATCTCTCCATCGAGCCTTTGATACATCCCTCCCTCCCTCCATCCATCCATCTATCTAATAGTGCCATTTAGCTATATTTTCTAACATGGCAATTTCAAAGACATTTTCGTTCATCTTGAAATCCACTTTTTCCAGGAAAATACACTGATGGAATTTTAATATTTTATTGTATCGTGAAATATCGCTTGAGGGGTTTTCCACAGAAAAGTTACCCACTATGGGTTTCCAGCAAATACTTTTTTTTTTTTGGACTTTTGGTCCATTGATTGTTTCTAAGATACAGCTGAGAATTTATTGAAAGGCAAAGAAAATCAACGCTGATATTGAAGTGAATGATGGTTGTAATGGATATTTAATTTTATAGTAAGACAGCATATCAGGTTATGCCTATAAGAATGTTGAAAATGCCTATAGTATTAATTAAGTAGGTTCTTTGTCTTTTTTCCATGCCACGCATTCTGCTACATTGGCAAGGCCAACCATGTGCCTGTTTCTTTACTGTCATACAATACGAATTAAGATATCTAAAGTCTAGTTTTGTTAATACATGATCCAAATCAGGGGAAAAAATAATTCCTGTTTTCTCATATTTTAAAGCTGATTACTTAGTACCTTTGGCATTTCCACTCCTCAATATTTTATCATTTATTCTCTCACGAAATCCTCCTGTGATAATGAATTCCACAATGTGCACAGACTGCGTTCATGCTGAAGCGGCGGATCTCCTTTATACTGATCAACATCATTCTTCCTGTGGTTTTGCTGTCTTTCATGAACTTGCTGGTGTTTGCTATACCCGAAGTATCTGGCGAGAAACAGAGCTATGGTAATTCTGATCATATATAGTTATATATGTGTGTATTCTCTTCTTCCCCATCCCCCCTCCTTCCTCCCCTCCCCCCCTCCCCCCTCCGCCCCCCTTAGCCACTTTTTTAAAAAAGTTACGAGAGCCAAATGACCAACAAACTGTAACATGACTTTTTAAGCAAGTGGGATAAAAGCCAGCAAGATAAGGTGACTTCATGAATTCTAGAAATGAAATATATGTATTTAAATCAAAAGGATGAACATTATACTGATTGAATGTGAAATCACAGACAGGATGTAGAAGTTATTTTGGGTTTATTGTACATGTAAATCTATTAATTTCACTTACTCGGGCAACAAAAATAATCTTAATGGTGTACACAATCAACAGATAGAATTCAGAGTACAAGATTTACAGCAGTAGGTTCAAAGTCATGGAATCTCCTTGAACTGAACTATTGTGGGATTGCTCTGTACAGCGCAGCTATAAGATAACACGAATTACCTGTAGATGAACCTTTTGTCAATCTTACTTTGATCTTGTTGGCTTCGACCGTTTATCTCAGCATCATCAGTTCCATACTGCCCAGGTCCTCGGATAATTTACCTCTGGTCAACAAGTACAGCATCACCTTACTCATCATCTCACTTTTCACTGTCATCGACAGCATCGTCTTCCTCACATACATGGAACAGGTAAGGTTTGACACTCAGTGTTGCAGGGTCTGAATAGATTTCGTAAGAGAGTAATGAACATGCCTCAAAAAAGCTGAGACCAGGCTCAGTCTCGATTCCTTCCCTTGATAATAACTCTTCCAGGAAAGAAAACGTCGCCTTGGATAAAGCGGAGAGACCTGAAGTCAACAAATACAACTGGAAAATACATCAAAGTTGTTTCACGTCTTTTCATTGATTTGGATGGCTACAACGTTGGGATTTATGCTGTCAATAGTTCATATTCGACTAAGCACAGATCTGGAAATCCCCGGCGGAGTGTTTGTACCCCCTACTAAAAATACAACACTCACTTATGTGTATTACGCACCGCCACGAAATCCCACAACACTAGTTGGACGCAAAACTTCGGGAAACTTGCGACGCCGGAAGTACGTCATACTTTCCCCTATGTCATTCAATCATTAACACTCCTCACTACTATACTATCATTTGGAGGGCATCTAGGTTCAAAAAGCTCACAGCGAATAGTTTTAGTCATATATTTCCTCCCCACCGCAACAGGGTCTAACCGAAAAGTGAGGCAAATTTGTGAACAGTTTGGAGTGTTTGTACCCCCTCCTAAGAATAGACGCACGTTTTTCCAACCTTTTGCTTGATCGGAACAAATCTATTGCAACTTCTGGCTGATCTCACTGTATTAACTACGGATTTCACATCAACTGTTAAACTTGACGTGTCACCCGGCCAATCTGCACAAGGATTTGTTCATTATACTCTGCAACTGAAGTATTTTCCAAATTAAATTTAGCACATAAATAATCAAGAACTCGTACTATATTGCCATTTAAGTCTACACTGCAATTTCTTGAGCATGAATAATAATATTTTGCTCTTGAAGAAGACAATTTACATACAGTTCCTGACTCGATCCAGGTTAAAATGGGTATCCGACTGCAGACAGAAAATGTCATTGCCAATAAGATAAGGATTTGAGCGCATAACAGGCAGGCAACGTATTCGCTTTCCAGGAAGCTGAGAATGTTATGTGAGTTTTTCTTTGGATCTGTTGGGATGTGACAGAATAAAAGAACAGTTAAAGCCTGTATTGTGCGGGAATACGGACTATGTACAAGCCATCAAGTATTAGAGATTATTTGTTATTAAAATTTTTATTAGTATGATTATTATTATTATTATGATTATGATTATTATTATTATTATTATTTTTAGTAGTAGTAGTAGTAGTAGTAGTAGTAGTAGTAGTAGTAGTAGTAGTAGTAGTAGTAGTAGTAGTAGTAGTAGTAGTGTTCCAGCTCACCACCGTATACTTAGGGATGCAGACACATAATGTTATGTGCGGTCTTGATGGAAATTGTTGTACCGATGGGTGATATATTAAGCTTACCATTTGTCTTCTGTTGTTGTTTTCATGGACAGGAACTATACTACTAGCATAAATCTTACAGTCAGCATTGATTTTGCTATAAGGGAGGACAGAAACATGACCCTAAAATATACTATGGAGATGCACTTTCATGAATGTCAGATGTATGAGAATGGTTTATTTTTTTAAAGTCCAGAACTCCATAGAAAACTTCAAGCTGTCGAAACGAGGTATGATGTCATTCAAACAAGAAATCCATAGATTACTACTGCTTGTTTTAGTTGTGTGTTATACTTATATTCGTTCGCTTGATGTTCGTTTGTTTAATCAGGTAAATAGTGTTTTTGTGGTTGTTTTGTTTTTTCTGTTTTGTCTCTTACTGAGACAATCTTTTAAGTAAGCTGACTACATTGTCAATGGAGCAGATGCAATCACTCTCTTTTAGGAGGTAAGCCTTTTTGAGTAATGTTCCCACAATGTCATAAAAAAAAATAAATACATAAATAAATAAATGAATAGATAAATATCTAAATAAATAAATGTGTATATAAATAACAAATGACAAATGAATAACAAATAAAAATAAAAAAATAAATAATACATGAATAAATAAGTAAAGACATGAATAAATAATAAATATTGAAACACCCTTACTCTTTATTTTATCTCTAATACACACAAACACAGATCTATGCATTATATTATACATATATATTGCTATCAAAACAACTCTGCCGTCATTTTTAAGAATACAGTATAGCAGTTTAAAAAACAGCATATACTGTATTTTTTAAAAATGACGGCAGAACTCTTGTTTGAGGGGAATAGGCAAGTTTGATCTCGAATTTAACCTGATCCCAAGATTATTCCACGAGTAACTGCTCTACTCCCTGCTGTTGTTCAGACATCGCTTTCTAGTGATCCGTAATCTTCCCCATAACCTCTTTCCTTGTGGAATTCATCGAAAAACGTCATTGAAAAGTTAGGAAGTCTCCTGTACTGATATTTGCAGGAAAGTGCTCTCATATTATTTCATTGTTAAACCAAGGTAAGACATTCCTTTGAATGGGATTGGACAACAAGCGTTTGGAAGGATGGGTTATGAAGAAAACATGGGTTATAAACTAAACATAATTTGTTGCGCTTATGAGCTTCCAGTGAACCAGGTCTTCAAATGATATAATATGTATTCCAGAGAGAAAAGATGATATAAATACAAGCAACAACAAAATAGTGGTTGTGCAGTATACACAATTTATTGAGTATTATTACTATTACAGTATTGAGCAGTACAAAAAGAATACCCCAATACTAAAGCATTTTAATAAACCATTCAAGATCACTATCATCTCTACAACGCTGGCATAGATCAGCCCGAAACGCAAGCTGTCGGATTTTCTAGAGAGATTATTATGTAGCCGGAAAATATATTAATTTATTTAGTTATTGACTTATCTAGCAATTAATTAATTAATTGATTAGTAATAATTAATTATTGCATTATTGTTTATGTATTATTGTTTATTTATTAGTGTGTTTATATAGTTAGTTATTTACTCAGTTTGTTATGTATTTTTTACAAATATATATTGATTATTTATTTATATATCTAGTTATTTATTGTTTATTTACTTATTATCATTATTTATTTATTTATTTATTATTTATTATATATTTTTACTTGTTTCACTATTTATTTTATGCTTTATAATTGATTACTTAAATTGATACGGATCACCATTAATATACAGAATTGCGAAATCTTGAAACTTATGTATTACTAGAAAACAGACAAAAAAGCACAGCATTATGATGATCGGGTATTTCTGAATATCCGAGACCGGAGCTTAAGTGGACTTGGTTGTCTTGTGCTATGTAAATTTCTAAGGATATTGCGATCTGATCAGATGTTGACTACTAATGTTCTACTAGCCTAGTGACAGTGTGGGACCAGCAGTTGAACGGTGGACGCCATCAATACCGTGCTGTCTTTAATAGTTGTTCTATTCAATCTACCATCGTACATAAGCAAGCATACTTGAACTCAACACCAAATCATAATTTTCATGTGAGAAATCCAGTCAGATCCTCAAAAGGAAACAAGACCAAAAAATAACCATACCAAAACACTCACATGCATTAATGTTGATTTTGTTCTTCTTCATTCCTTATTGACTAAAGAGGAAGAATGGCACACTTTTCAGAGAAAGATCCTAGTATTATTTCCCTTGAAACCTGTCTCTGAATTAAATTGCATAAAACTTGAGGAATAATGATATATAAACCAAGATAATTACACAGTAACACATTTTCATTTGTTTCTCTGTATTAGTATTTTTCGTTTTCATTCTCCTTTCATCTTCTTTTGTTTCTCTTTTTTCTCTCCCACGGAGTGGAACTCAACGAATCCGTTACTTGTGAACATCCACAGCTCCATATTCATCTCCTAACGACATACACACACACATGGACACACACACACACTACCCACCACCCACCCACTCACACACAGACACACTAATAAAACCAGTTGGAACAGAGATTGCCGCCCAAGTTGAACAGACTCATTTTGACAGATATTTTTGTCTCATTTTTGTTTTAACCAGTATTAAATGAACCCACTCTGAATGTCCTCTTGACCATGCCTGGCGAGTAAGCACAGTAGAACTGGGCTGAGTCAAATGTCCAGTGTTCTAAGGATATCAGCTAAGGATATCTAAGGATACCTCTGGTCAACAATAGCTCAGTCCCTTTTTTTTTTAGTATAATTGAAGTATGCTTGAAGACCCTGCGAGTTCAGAACTAAAATCCATTTTCAGAGGGTTTATCACAAAAAAGGGGAGAGTTGTTGTTTTCTGAGGTCATATTCAGTGCCAGTTACAATCCGGGGTTACATTTTATGATGTTTGAATACTTGCCTCGTAAATTTTGACTGTGAACTTCTCTTTCATTTTTTTGTTCATTTGGGTTTTCTCGACTTTGACTCAGTCTGTGTTAAATGTGACTTAGGTACTTTACGTCCCAAAGCTTCAACTGTGTCTTGAATGTTGATTTTTTAAAATTATTATTATGTGCAGCTCAGTATGTTCTGAAATATTGTTATTCTGTGATGAGATACACTGCAAAATATTGTTGCTTATATGATAGCTGAGAAAACGTGATAGGATTCGTAGATGTACAAAACACATAGCAAGCCGAGTATGACATTTAAATACACTGAATGAAAACATTGTTGTGTGCCATATCATTTACAGACCAAATGTATTCTGAATACAATGAGCATCTTATCTTTACCATCATTTATCTGGACAATTACAGCAAACAATTTATAACACAAACACAGGCTTAGCGATAAAACATCAAATGTGTTGTGATCCTCTTAAATGCTCCACATTTTATACAGCTGGTCGAAAAAGAAAGGTGAGGACCACTAAGTAATTCATTTATTTTAATAGAGAAGAACACACATCCATGAAGTCATAAGGAGTAGGACTGAAATTCAATAAAATAAACGTGCAGTCTTTACGAAAACGTGAATTGCTGTAGAACAAGAATTAGAACAAACATGTAGTTAACTCCAAGAGTACCAGGTGAAAGTTCTGACTTGCCCGTGTTTCTAAAATGGCATTTTATTATTGTTCAAGAATTTGCAGCACTTTGGCACTTCTGGGGTTAACTAAACCTCAAATTTAAAATCCAAAAGTGACTCTGAACTATCCATCAGAAGATGAAATTATTATCATAAAGCCCAGTGTCACACATATCCAAATCAGCGAAAAGACAATGAACGAAATAAGGTTGATATGTTTTCCAATAATTGTATATTTGTTTTCGGTCGGTTTCCCTGCTCTATAGGACTCCAGACTCTCTCTCTTGGGTGGATATTCGGGAGAAGGAATGGAGGCTGAGCCTGGTGGAAGCTTAACTGAGGGCTCAATACCCACGGTGTTGAATCTGAAAGATTGGGCGGTCTGTTGGACTTGAGAGACATTTTTGAAAGAGTTTTTGAAGCTAGCCTTCGCTCGCAAATGCACTTCCTCTTTCTGCAAAGACATGTGGGAACAAATTCGTTACTGCGTGTAAAAACCTGATTAGAAAGCAGATAAATACGTACTGTCGTCGTAAGTTAGTCTGGCATGGTCGCCAAAAATACGCCTTGCTCTTTGCTACCTTGAACATATAAGCTGATAAAAGTCATACAAAAATATGACATCCCTGTCGATGCAGCCACAAACATACAGGTTAAATATCCATAGGCTATTTCGCAGATTGGAATGGAACACCATAATTACAATTGACACGATAAAACAATAAAATTCTAAACAGAACTCCGAAAATAAAATATACCAATCTTCCAAAGACAGAGAGAGGTGGATAAAAAAGCTAGTAGCCAGTTAAAGAATTTAATCTCTTGAGCCTTGTCCTCTTGTACACAGGTGGAAAATAAAAATGTATGCAATACCTAACAGCCGATACAAAGGTGAGCAAGACGACATTCTATTTTGATATATTATTTAAGCATTGTGTTTATCGACCAATCACAATCGATTATGTTTACTTCAAAAATATTGTAACTATAGGCATAGATCGCTCAGAAGCTCAGGCAGGAGGACCATGATAAGCTCGGGGACTCTGAGCTCACAGGGTTACTTGTCTTGTTCAGTTTTAGAGGATCAAGGCCTGGAAAAAAAAGCATGCATTTATGCTAGATCCAGCTCAGTTCGAAGATCTACATTACTACACAGAATACCGCAATACCGGAAGAACGGACTACGCACAATCGAGCACTTATTTCGTGGCATAAGATCCTTAAATAGCCTTTCACGAATGATATTGTTAATGGTTAATCTATTCTGTTAAGCCCATTCATTTTGTGAGATTCAGTGACAAGACTTACGTGTTCCATGTGTGAGAGGAAGACGATGACGATGCTGTCGATGACTGTAAGAATAGAGATGATGAGTAAGGTGAAGATGTACTTGTTGACCAGAGATAAGTTTTCAGATGATCTGGGCAACATGGAACTGATGATGCTGAGGTAAACAGTCAGGGCCAGCAAGACAGTGATACCTGCGTCAGAGATCAAAGTTAGAATAGCTGATCTACAACAAATAAATTCATATATTTTATTAAGTGGTTCATGAAGTTATCCGTGACAAGTGTAGATTGAATTCATTCTGTGAAAGGAGACATTTTTCTCTTTACCAAATAATTATGTCCTCTGAATTAGATCAATACACTACTTTTGTGTGTTTTATGGTTGTCAAGGCCAGGCCAGCAACTTGGATTTTGGCTTCTCGAACATTGCTATCCTTGAAATCTGTCTCTTTCGTCAAACATCAATTCAACTTGATGAAACTTGATGAACGTATTAGTGGGCATAATATCTAAAAAGTTACATCATATTTCAGCTCTTCGTACGCCAGAGAAAATTTTCTAGAAATGTTTGAAAATGCTAATTTTTAGTATTTTGCTGCCTGTCCCCTATCATGTTCCCTTGAATGGCCCACGGCTCAAACACGTGAGAGTGGACATATCCACTTTTTAATATCATTTTTATATTCAGGAAATGCAGGGCTTTTAAGAGAAAACAAAAATCTAAAATCGCATTTTTTTTTTTTTAACAAAAACCGTATTTCTGGACGACCCTACTCTCCTCTTCACCCTCCCTCCTCCCTCCCCGCCCCCCCCCCCTCCCCCCCCAACGGCAATGAAAATATATGCCATGATCGTGTGTGTGTTTGGTAAACTCTAAAAAATTGATGGTTATGTTCGGCTTTCTTTTGTTTTGTTCTGTAAACTGTTAGTAATATTGTTTGATTCTAGTGAAGCGTGACTATATTTGACAAGATAAAGAAAATGACTCTGTCTCTTTCTTTTATCTTTGTTGAAATAAGGTGATCGTTTTCGTGCCTATATCTTAGCCTTGAAAATATTTTTCTTTAGATGTTAATCTTGGAAACATTTTCTTTACTAAGATAATAATTATAAGAAAACATTTCCTTTTGCCATAGATAGAAAACATTTTGCCTTATCTTAAATGTTAATTTTGAAGACAATTTAGTTTACTTTTACTTTCAATGTATTTTTAAGAATATCATTTCTTACTTTAAATGTTGATGTTGAAATTCCTTTTCCTTGATTCAGATATTTAGTTTTGCAATCTTACTTGTTGTTTTGAAAAATAATTTTTCTCATATAAGATATTTGTTCTAAGCAGTTTCTTTCTTTCTCTTCTTTTCTTTTTTTTTTTTTTTTAAATCATATGGTCAGAATTCTATCTGGGACAAAACTTTTACAGGACTTTGAGAAGAAAGGCCCGAATCTCTTCATGATATATATTGGGAAATTGATTTGATGAACGGTGTTGCACATAAAAAAAATAGTGTGAATTATAAAGGCTGACACTTCTTAGGAGTAATTAGACAGAAGGGATATTTAGGGAGACTTTGCACTTTTTCTTAGTGGCATCAAATGAAATTAAATCATGACCAGAAAATGTTATATTTAGGCTGATGAGAATTTAAGTGCCTACCAGGCAGCCAGCCTTGTTTGCTTCCCAGGAGGATGAGAAAATTACTGTCTCCATTGGGTCTCTATGGGTAATGAATTGTACAGTTCAGTACGATCTGTGCTGCACGGGAATAATCGTTTTATAAATGACAATTATTATTATCATTATGATTATTATCATTATTACCATAGCTGAGTTTCTCGCCAGATTCCTCGGGAATAACAAACACCAGCAAATTCATTAAAGACAGGAAGACCACAGGCAAGATAATGTTGAGCATTAGGAAGGAAGATCTTCTCTGTATCTTGAAGGTAATCTGTGAATCAAGAGAAACAAAAATATATTATTTTAGAAGCTTTTTTGTGTGTGTTTGGGGGGGGGGGCGGATGAGTAGTGCTCGTACCCTAGAACTTAAATATAATCCCAGAAATTAGATAACAATCTATCTACATTTCTATCTACATAACAACAGAGATCAAAAGATCACTTTGTTTTTTTAAAAATGTGATTATTTCATGCTTCCGAAAATCATGAAGAGCTGGATGGGCAACCATTTTACAGAGATTTTTTTCAGAACATATTGGATTATTATGGCATTTCAGAGAATGAATCTTTACATGAAATTATGAACATTACGCTTAATCAAAGAAAATCAGACGGAAGGTATAAAGTGGAGACGAAAATAATAAGAGAGAGAGAAGAGCAAAGGCAAAGTAATTTGGTGGAGCCCGTGAATAACTTAGGATGGGCTATGGCAACGAAAGGTGTCTAGCAAATGAGGGGGAGGTGGGGGACAGTGGATGGGGATGTAAGAAGACAGCCCTAGGAAATACCATGATAAAGATGATATGATTTTTGGCGAGACAGAACAAACTATTATGTATAACTCACATACAGGTAGTCCTCGATTACGACCTATGCGGCTTACGACTGATTGATTTTACGACCGTCTGGTCGGCAGGCATCACTCTCGTCTTTTTACACCTGTAATTTATATTTTTGTTTGTTTTGCACATAATAAACGATCTGTAGTGTAGTATGCAGTGTTTGACTTAAACCCTTAAAGCTACAAACATTTAAAGAAAGATAAAGAAAACAATGTCTAAAAAACGAACATGAAACAATGAACTGAGAAAATGTTGATAAAATATGACTTTATGGTGATAACCGTATCACACACAACATAATATACTTACGGTAATTTAACATAGACCAGCTTACGACCAGATCGACTCACGACCAATCAGTCATAACCAAACCCGGTCGTAAGTCGACGACTACCTGTACAAGAGGGAAATTGGGCTGGTAGTGATATTAGAATTACTGCTGTGACCGTTCAGAGACAATATAATAAATAAACATGCAAAGAAACAAACAAACAAACCTACCTCAATGTCAAAAGCTGAGAGAAGTACAAAAATGAATCATAAAATGCTACTTCTTTCTAGTTTGGAATTTTCCACGTCATTGGGCACGCAAAGACTCACAAAGATTAACATACTTACCAGAATAGTGGGCACTCTGCTCTCCCTGACGGAGGTGCTTACCCGAGCCTCCAGTATTTTCCACTCGTCATGGGGTAAGTAATATTTGCTGTTCACTTCCTCTCTGAATGTTACAAAAAGGACCTCTTCAGAGTTCCAACCCATGCTTAGAAGCTGTGAAACATAAAAGCAACAGTTTCATGGAAGCACAGTAAGCAGTGATAAAAGGTCCCTAAAGAATTAGAGCGTTGTGATAAATTTCTGACCTTCTACTTTCATGAAATGTCATTTTAGAGTATACTTTCAAAAAACGAGCTCTAACAATAAACCACTGAAAAGAGACCTTTCATATAAATGTTGAAGCGACCAATGTCACTTTAGAGTTGACATAGAGCACTATTAATTTCCTTCTCCCAATAAGGCAGCGTCCTGAAAGAAAAATAATGACAGCGTTTAATGAAATTAAGAAATAAACTTTCCATAGAATTACCCAATTAACACAATGATTGAGACACTATACCTAATAAGGTTACAAATATAAGTAATTCTGTTATATATGGAAAAGTTTTAGGAAATTCGCACTTAACAAAATAATGTCTTCAGGATTACATACAATACATGACGTTCTCTTTCCTTTCCTTTCGCCAATCACATGCCTGTCTGTCTCTCTGTCTATCTGTCTGTGTATATGTCTGTCTGACTGTCTAACTGTCTGTCTGTCTGTATGTCTGTCTATATGCATGTATGTATGTATGTATGTATGTATGTATGTATGTATGTATGTATGTATGTATGTATGTGTGTGTGTATGTATGTA
>JBCEWB010094718.1:0-12335 GCA_039654565.1 Peronia peronii
ACATACATACATACATACATACATACATACATACATACATACATACATACATACATACATACATACATACATGTAAGTTTATTTACTTACATGTCTACATATCTATTATACACAAACATAAATTGATACATGTGCAGGATAATATACGTAAGCTTATATGCGCATAAACAAACTGCGATCGGTTACATTCATCCATTCAAATTCTGACTGAAGATGGTACAAAAGAATTCTTATATCTTTCTGTTCAAACTTTTTGAAAGGAGCCTCTTCCTGTATTTCAAGTTTCATCAAACATTCTCACAATTTAATGGATGTTTCACATCTGAGATTATACTGTTTGTCTTTTTAAGGCGCATCTCTATATTATATCGCCAAGGTATGCTAGTTTGATGTTCATAAGATTTACTGGCTTTGTTAATTATTTTGTTTAACTTTCTCTTGTCTGTGCTTGTGATACTTCCACCCCAAGAAATAATACAAAGGATACTTTGAATCGTTGATGAATAAAACATTTTTAGAATTTCAGAATTCACTATCAGAGACTTGAGTTTTCTTAAAAAGTAAAGTCCTCGACTTGCCTTTTCATATATTCTTTCTACGCGAGTGTGGCACTTTAGTTTGTAATCTAAATTGACTCCGAGATATATGGTTTTTTCAACTTTCTGGTTTTAGATATTATTATATAAGTGCTCGATAACATTTGCGTCTCTCCGAAAGTCAAAAGTCATCTCCATTGTTTGACGGACGTTACCTAAAAGAACATTCGATTTGCACCACTCTATGAACTTCTTGACTTCATCAAAATAGTTAATTTCGTTATCTAATATCAAGACTTGGATTGTGTAATCGTCAGCAAACTTTAACCAATTAATGAGTATGATTTTGATGACATTGATAATCACTGGCACATATGGTACTTATCCCAGGGGAGAGAAAACAACCCTGAGATGTCCACTGTTGGTAATTATGATATCTGATATTACATTCTAAAGCTTACAAACTTCTATCGATTAGTTCATAATTCTAAAAGCCACAAAACACTGTGGCTATCCACACTTAATGACATCAACTTATCAACTTTCTAACAAAGACTTTTGACTCAACTTTGTAACCCTGTCTACGACGGATTTTTTGTTGTTGTTCTTTTCTTTTCTTTCTTTTTTTTTTTTTTGTAACTTCTAATATAAATTCCTAACTGAAAGTCCGCCAGTCAGCCGATTAAAGGTCTTGAGAAAGTCTACACGCTTCTCAACGATGTGGTTTATAGTAAGCTTTGATACAAGTTTTTTTCTTGCTCTTCTGTTTCAGAATGACGTCACACAAGTTTGACGTAAACATTACGTAAATTTAGAACAGATTCAACGCGTTCCAGGATTGCAGACACGAATCCATATCAGCACTTGCAATTTTGAAAACAAAATTTAATTTTTTTCCATTTTTTTTTGGTCAGTAACATGAACATGATAATACATATATTTGTAGTTTCTGAGTATTTTCTTCAACCTCGTTCTTTTGTTGTTGTTAGTTTGTTTGTTTGTTTTTCATTTGAGACGAAGCATAAACATTATATTGTGATCTATTACAAAAAAGGAAAAAATAAACCCCATTAGTTGATATTAAATTTTTTTTTTTTTAAATGACATTAGCCGCTTTTTGTGTGTGTGTGTCTTTGTACATTATATCATGTCCAGCCAGTCTTGTACTTATTTATTATTATTATTTTAGATATTTATCACAAATCATCATCAGCTCTTCCACTTTCGAGTCCTCTTATGGCCACTGATAAATTGTATCACACAGCTTGTCTCCGGCAATTGGACCTGGCAGAGCCCATCACTCTCCAGGCATTTTCACATTTGCAGTTTTTCTTCTACTAAATAGATCTCTGACCAACACTTAGGGTTCCCATCTGTCTGTATACCTCTGCTCACCATGTCTGGAAGTAAACATGATATATCTGTCTCCGTTTTAAAACAATGTTGTTTGGTCGCTTCAAATGATATTAAAAAAAGATTAGTTTAATTTAGATACGTGAGAAAGAGAGATGCACATGTACATTCAGTGATCTTCAATCTGGTGTTTATCAAAGAGCTACCTTTCATTATTTTCTGTCGGTCTAGGTCTGCCATCCCGTCCCCCACACCACCCCCCTCAAACCCCTTCTTTCTCGATCCCTTTCTCCTAAATTTTGTAACCCTTCTTTTGTCACAACACAACTACGACTTCTACAGACTTCTGATTTATAAGAAAATGATGTCAGCAATGACGTTTCTCTTTTCCTCTTTTACATTTATTTTTTGTACAACCAGGAAGTCTCTATTTTTCTTCCACTATATTACATTACGCTACATCGTTATCAATTTACCACCCAGAACAGCCACAGCAACACCAACATCAACAACAACAACACTGACGACAATAACAACTGTAAAAATAACAACAGCGACAATAACAGCGACAACAACAACAACAACAGCGACGACAACAAAATCACCAGAAACAAAGAACAACAACAACAAGGAGGAAGTTAACATAGCGACCACTAAAAAATAACTATAACATATAATATAGATATCCGGCATCTCTCTCTATAAACTTCATTGCGTCTTTGTAAAGGGAAAAATATTTTTATCCTTTTTCCACTTGTAACCTTTCCATTTGGTAGACAAATAATTCTACTGTTTCTGTCCTTGTTTCACCCCTTTATTAACTGTGAATTGGATGTAATCTTCACTGTACATTAAAAGTAAAGATAATGATCTCAGACATCCTGCAGTACATTGTGTATTCTACCAAACCTAAAATTCCTTTATTCACCGTCCATTTGGTGAACAAAACGGGGATTTTTTTCCCAAGTGCAAGTTATTTCTCTTTACCAGATGGTTACACAGCGTAGTTGTTGCAATGTTGCTTTTTTTTTTTTTTTTAACATGTTACACCCCCCCCCCCCTCCTCCTCCTCCTCCTCCTCCCCATGCTCCTTGAGTTCAGTAATTTTTTTAGGCTGTTGGCCTGCAGTGGGTAATATGAAAATGAGGGGTATTGCACCAGATCATTGTGTCGCAAATACTATTTATCTCTATTCTGACAGAAGTGTTTGATTGCGGATCAACTGTAGTTAAGATTTTCCCCCACTATGTCTAGTATGTGGTACATGCAGAGAGATAAACAAGACCTGATCAGCTTTGCACAATGCTGATGTTTATTTCGCTATGCAATCTCTCATGTAGGTCTCCAATCTGTTGCCACAACAAAAGAACGGGAGTGGACAACGCATTTCCACGTCAGCATGACAGACCCGACTATCTTCATCTGATCTTTGATATAAGCTTAAAACTATCTGTGAAGAGACAGTGAAGAGTAGAACTTGATCCAGACGACATTTGTTCTCAGTGACGGACGAAACATAGGCGAGGAACATATTAGGTTCGTTGTCAAAAAAGTTGTAATTGTGTGCAACTCTGAAAAACTGTGTGGACGGTTGTGAAATTACGGAAAACTGAGCATAATTTTTCCTAAAGCAGTACATTTCGATAGGCATATTAAAGAAAAAAAAAAAAGAAAAAACGAAAACCAAAAAACAAACAAACAAATATTTAAAAAGAAAGATTTATTAGGAAAGATCTCTACTGAATCTAAATAAGTATTACATTGCATGGCAAATATCAACCTTTAATGATTTGCCATTTAACTCAGTATTGAAAACTTTCATTAAGTGACTAGTTTTCCTGGAACCTCATAGTATAATTATTACAGAGGACAATCAAGGACTAACAGTTTGTATAAATTATGCAGATCATCACTGTTTGTTCTGAAGCGCGTGTGAGTATTATGCAAGATTCGTTAATTCTTTTGCCATGTCTATTGTATATATGGACACAAATTATAATTAGCATTATTATAGAAAGTTACTCATTTATTGATGATTCTGGCTCTGAATGGTAACTATGAATATTGACAAAAATTCTCGAAGTGTTTCACCAGATTGTTCATATATGTACATATGCAACTGATGTATAGTCTAACTATAAAAAGTGCTCATAGGATTCGAGATAATCCTACTTTCTTAGGATCGAAAGGCTTAAGAAAAAACAAACGAACCCAAGTTCGTACAGGTTAAATTATAAAAGAAGTTTCTGAAATGTTGAAAATTGAAAACTAAAAGACAAAATGAGAGAGAGAAAAACTTTATGCCATTGAAAAGATTTTATTGAATCCATAGCAGTACTGTTAAATAGATCTGGGTAACTTCCAGTTTGAAGAGAGTGCCAGCTCTCTTAAGTCAGGAAATCAACTGGACTATGGAAGGAAGCTCGCCTAGCACAAACCATTAGCAACACGAGGTGGGTAGGAAATTGATTACCAAAATCTCTTTGCTATATTATGGTAAATTTCAGTGAGTTTTCCTGTTGTCCTCTTTTCGTATGAGTTGTTACCGTTTATTTATTTATTTATTCACACACACAAAAATGAAGAAGAGAGGATTCTCTTATCGAATCACTATACTGCTGGATTTTATTACCATCGCACGAAACTGCAACAGGAATATGAACATGAACAAATTTTCAGCGTTCGACGCCCTCGTCAGGTTCTGGAGTGAAGTTTACAGAGAAATGTTCGACCTATATATATAGGGCTAGGAGTAGTTAGGGAATTGGGAGGAAATTGGTGGTATGAAGAGGTGTCATGGTTTGTGGGTGCAGTAGTTTGCGTTATCGTGAAGGTGTGAAGCACTCAGGGAGGCATGGTGGTGTGAGTGTGTTGTGATAAGTAGTCACGGGATATTGACTTATTCAAGAATTTTTTTTTCTCCCATTTCATATGGGAAAAGAAAATTCATAAGGCAAGAACGATTTCTGAATAGGTTCAAAAATAAGAGGGAAGTCGTGGCTGACAGTGGTGCTCAGTCATTGTCACAGTATGAGACTATGCGAGAGCCTAGATCTACACATCGTATAATATGTATGTACACAAAATAATGTTCATTTTATATGTTTAGCTTAAAGAGTCGAAATGATAAAAGGAATCACAGTATTTAAAAAGCAACACTTGATAATTTGGATGTATTTCATATAACAATATCCTCTCTTTAAGTCGTGCGTTCAGACAGATAAGTACTATGCACACAAGCACATCAATATGCCCTCAACACACCTATAATCTATATAATTACCCAGTTATCTTGCCTGTGACCAGGTGAGTTTAGTAAGCAGTCATTTGTAATTCAAATGTGTGCACCAAAACAGTCCACATGTATTGATTTTAAGCTGAGCCAGTTCACCCAATGTTTGAGTTGTTGCCATCTTGTGTTCATGTGAAGATTGGGTGACTGAGTTCGTTGGTTTCTTCTTTTGAGTTCAGTGAGGGTTGTTTGTTTTTTATATTTATTCCTTCTAGGAAGCGGAGTTTGAACTATGTCGCGGGCGGTGGCGAGGATTTTATAATCAAACTCCGCTTCTTAGAAGGAATAAATATAAATGCTGCTCAAAAGGAATCTAAATTCTCTATTTATTCATTCATTCATTCATGTTCCCGTAATTTAATCATACAGACTAGTTTTATTATTTGGAGGACATCAACGTTCAAGAAGCTCTAGCTCTAAATGTATTACATCTGTCACGCTTAGCGAGGAGTTTTAGTCTAAAATTTCTTACCCACCCCCTGTTTTTAGAGTTTTAGGCTTACATTTCCAGATTCCGGTCACCTCCCATAGTTTAAGCGACACTCACCCGTTTAATTCGGTTCATGGCGGCTAAGAGCTGATTCTGAGTGCAGCGGGTCTAGTTATATATTGTATGTCTATGATCGAATCTTATTTATGAGTAGAACCGAAAAACAAAGATAACACCGCTCCGCAGGCCAGAATTCAAACCCATAAGTGTTCATGAATCACGAAATAGTTTTTTTTGGCACAGGAAATAGAGCCTATTAATATCCAACAACACAACAATAGACCAATAACAACAAGAAGAACAATAACGGTAAGCATATTACATCAGCAGTACCAACAACGACAATAGAAGGGTAAGGAAGCAAATTATCGTATCTAAAAATGGCCATATTTTTTCAGGACAAAAAAAAAATAATCGTCTTATAAAAAAATTCACACCAAAGGTGGAATTATTGTGTGATGTCTGGACTATATATTCCCTTGTGCGCATGTTTCACAGGCTCAAACAGACTCTCGTCAAGTAATTTCTCTGCAATTGTATTTACGATAGAATGGCACTATTATTTTGGCAGGCAAACTATTGTATGTGGTACTTACTGTATTTGTACACTGCTATTTTGGAAAGCAAATTATTTAATTTCAAATTACAATACTTTGGTATTCATGTTGAGCTTGTAACTGCTTATCGTAACACGAATTACTATACCTTGGCTTCCAACGAGTGCATAGAGTTCACAGTTGTGAGCTTTGCTACGATATTTTTATACTTCCATGGAATGGCAAGTTGTAGTATGGGACACTTTCAGGGTTCAAATCCTTTTTTTTTTTTTTCAAATACTCAACATTGAAAACTACGTCCAGTTAGAGATTTTGATTATTTTCCAGTTTTCCTCTCCGAGGCCCCTGTCTTCATAGAAAATATACTTTTGATAATTTCCAATTACCATTGTATTGAAAGTGCAGACGAATGAAAGTGGTTAGAAAAAAGAAAACGAAAGAAAACAAAACTAAAAACAATAGGAATAATTAATGAAAATTCTCAAATATCTGTATTCAGTATTTCGAAAAGTATTTTAATATGTCAAATAAAAAAAAATTATAAACATTACGTACGGTCATACGGTCAACATGCCGATTCCTACAAAGATTCTGATTCCTACTCTGTCCGAGAGGTTAGTCCGAGAAGAGTGACCTTGTGTTCTGCTGCTTCTTGCAAGGCGCTATAAGATGATTTCGTTGGAACTTCTTCCTGCCACTTTCCCGTGCCACACACTGCATATTGCTTTGCCCGATCCTAACTAATACCACGTTAGATTGAAAGTAAATAATTCATATTTGTAACACCATAGTGCTGTGTTGAGTTTAGGAATTAAAAGCACCTCTTCCAAGTCGAAAATGTATGCTGGGAAAGATGTTTCACGTGTGCACGTCTCTTTGCCGGATTTCTTCATCTTTGTTTTTGTTACTCCATAATGGTCGGCAATGTCTTCCGGCATGCTTCTTTTTTCCTCTTCATTAGAGTTGTTACGCTGTGTACACAAATCCCATAAATCTTTGTATGGTCTGTGGAATCCCGTTCGCTTCTTTTCTTTCATCCTCGTAGAGCCTGAACATCAAAGAAACATTTAAAGTATTGTTTTTGCGTATCCTTGGGGCAGTATAGGGAATTTGCAATTCGCCTCGATAACGACGGGAACATACCCTTTGAGCCCTGAAGCGTCACTTTCGGAAATTCCCCGAGGATGCCGTATGCAAATCTAACCGTCGTTTTGTTTCCAGACGTCCTTTCTGCCAGCTATCGACGGAAGGTATCGCCTCAGTACGAATTTCATTTTGTGGGTCATTTTAGATTAAATTATTGTATGGTTTTAAAATTTCGATTTCTGATAAGTACCAAAGTGACCATACTTTAAAATAAATCATTTATTTAAAAACTCTATGCTGGTTTAGTAGTGCAAATTATGCTGGTAAAGAGGGCTTGTTGTGTAGCTCATATATGCCTAGCAGACGAAGAACAGCTAACTGATAGCGCGGACTTCTCGAAGGTCACAGCTGGCGCCTAGGCCAAGGACAGTTGATCCAGATCTAGATCTGATATGTGCGCTTAGGTCTGTGTAGGCTATTTCTTGCATCGAACTAGATCTACTCTTGTAGATTAAATCTACACCATTATCGATAAACAAAATTTAAAATTGTTCAGGTATATTTTTTATACAGATAGCAAGTTGTCGATTTTACTAGATCTAGATCTACTGAAGAAAAAAAAATGATGCAAAAAGAAAGATAAGAGCCATAAGGGGAAAAAATCATTTAAAATAAGAACAGTGCTTTTTAACACAGCAGAACTGCTTCCTTAATAAGCTACAATGCAATGGCCTTGCCTCTCAAGACATCTTTACTAGTTCGGGCATACTAATCACGAAACAAAATTAAGAGCTTGCAAAGAGTGAATGAAACAATATTTATTGTTGACAACAAAAGTGAGACTATAGGCCTAATTAATGGCCTAATGGTGAGTTCATGGTGATGTGATCTACAATTATTGTTCATATGTTCATAACGTAAGTTTAGAATTTGTATGTAGAATATAATTAGCACAAGCAGACAGAAAAAAAAGACAGATATAAACATAAGTATTTTACATGATGTCGACCATAAATTATATCAGTGCGCAGACTGTAGATCTAAATCTGCTACGAATGTGTGTGTTTGCAAAATCTAGATCTACATAAAACAAAACATAATAAAATGACTGAAATAGAAACGAAATTCGCAACGTCCGAAAAAAAAAATTAAAACTCTGATTTTTACAACTTGTTGGAAAAGCAGTATTATGATCACATATTGCGACTTTTCGGAAAAATTGCATTTAGGCACTCTTTTTACAACTTGTCAGAAAAATTGCATTAATGATCACATCTCGCAACGTTGGAAAATATTGAATTAAAGCTGTTATTTTTTATAATCATCGGAAAAATCGCATTAATGCTCACATTTCACAACTAGTCAGAAAAATTTCATCAGTCCTTATTTTTACAAGTTGTTGGAAAAATTGCATTATTGGTAATGTTTGTCATTAGTCAGAAATTAGTGCATCAAAGCTGTCATTTTACAACTTGTCGGAAATATTTCATTAATGCTGATATTTCGCAGTTTGTATAAAAAATTGTATTAAAGCTCTTTTATTTTACAACTTCTCAGAAAAATTGAATTAATGATCATATCTCGCAATGTTGGAAAATATTGAATTAAAACTTTTATTTCTATAATTATCGGAAAAATTGCATTAATGCCCATATTTCGCAACGCATACGAAAAATTGTATAAAGGTCTTATTTTTACAACTTGTCAAAAAAATTGCATTAATGATCGCATCTCGCAGTCTTTGAAATATTGAACTAAAGCTTTTATTTTGATAATCATCGGAAAAAATTCATGAATGCTGACATTTCGCAGCTTGTATGAAAAATTGTGTTAAAGCTCTAATTTTTGAAACTTGTTAGAAAAAGAGCATTTATATGCTTACATTTTGCAACTTGTTGGAAAGGTGAAGTTGCTGCTCTCTTATTTAGCACCTTGTCAGAAAAGCTGCAGCAATGCTCACTTCATGATTACTGTTACATGAATACAATAGTACACAGTCAATACAAAATCTCATTCTCACATATCGTGTAGACATTTGGGAAATTGAAGAAACCTTGTACTTTGTTAGTGAATTGAGATATCACCTTTTAAAGAAAAATCGGATTTACATCAGTTGGAAATTTTCAAACAGCACAAGTAAATATAAGATTTACCTGTCTTCTTTTTTTTTTTTTTTTGTACTTGAGCAGAAACTAGATCTAGATCTATATAAAAACAACATTAAACGAAATTGCATAAAATAGAAAGCTATGTTTTTAAATATCCTTTTTTTTCAGGGGGAATAAGTTAGCTGGATCTTGTATTAAAATAAATTTCAACCGAACTCAAAAGTTTAGTAGGCAGTCTGTTGTACATGCTTGCACTGTTGACTCGATTTATCGATTATAAACAGCCTGAAATTGCACACATTTTCTTGAAACAATAAAATAAACAAAGGAAAATGTTAACCAAATAAGACAGAAAGAGAAAGAGAGAGAGAGAGAGAGAGAGAGAGAGGAAAGGGGAGGGGGGTGGAGATATGAAGTCTAAAATCTAGTAGTGACCAGTCTAAATCTAGAAAAAAACATTTGTAATACGTGTAGGCTACGCTGTAAGAACTGATATATTATTATTAAATGGTCTGCCGATCATGGGATCCCCTAATGACACAGCAACTGATCAAAGACAAAATGCGCGCTGGACTTGAATCTTGAAACGCGCACAGCACGAGAGCACAGCTGATAGTGACACGTCCACGTAAACGTTCAAGAAACGCAAAATCAAATTGCACCGTGAACGTAAGGGGGTCTATTTTAAGACTTCCTGAGAATTCTTAAAATAGCTAACGTCCCCATTTTTCCAGCGACGGAAATCGCAAACTCCCTATTGGCTATCAACGATGGGAAATGATTGAATATGTTCCCTAACGAACTTTTTCTCATCCTTGTGTTCCATGTGCCTACCACCTCTATTGTCTCTTTGAGATAATATTGGATCACTGTCGTGCTTATCCAAAGACGTGGTCACCATTTGCTCACAAATGCCCAGTATGTGCAAGAAAATATCGTATAAACAGGAGCGTGACTCCCCGCCTGATAGCTTGGAAAAAATGCCAGTAGACCGTCTTTTTTGGTTGTCTGTGCTTTCTTTTTAGTCCGCTGAACAAATTTGTTAATAAAAGTTCACTTTTCAAGTATGGTCAGTAGCCCCAAAAAGTGATGAAAAAGGGACTCTTTTCTTGGCGGCTGATGTTGGCTTGGCATTTGTTTTCACACTTTTCTCTACATCCAGGTTTCATGTTGGGACGTTCAATACATCCAAACAATTATTCTCAGTATTTTGAACGCAATCTCTGCATTTAACGGTCTGACCGTCCTCTTCTATCCTGGCCACACTATCGATTCAAACGCTCCAAATTCAGGAGATTCTCTTGCCTACATATTCCTCTCCTCTACTGATGGCCCTTTTCGTTTTGTTTCGCTCCCGGTTCTGTAGATTTCTATCTCTCTTTCTCGCTCGTTCTACTGGAAGTGTAGATGATCATAATGATCCAGACTCGTATTCCATAACCGAGGACTTGAGAGACTCTGTACTTATACCATTATTTCTTCCATGGTCATTATTTCTGAGTGAATTGATTTAAGTCTTCTGCATGCAATTCTGATAGTTCGATTTCAAGACAATTTAAACAACTATTTCTTTGTTCCTCATTCACCATCTATCTCCTTCGTGTCACTCTCAGCAGATGGTTCATACATCCAAACATTTTTCTTCTCAATACTTTGAACTGATTCTTTGAACTGAACAATACTTTGAAAAAGATTCTTTGCATTTAAAGTTCTGGTCGTTCTGTTCTATCCTGGTTACATCAACGATACCTATGCTTGCTCCAAAATCACAAAATCAGGAGATTCCCCCCCCCCCCCTTCTCCTTGCTCGTTGCCATTTTCACGTCTTTTCTGCATCTTCCATCCTGTTGGTTTTCAAAACACATAAGGTATTCCTTGATCGAGCGGCGGGAAAACATCTATATGGAGAACTACCAAACCAAAGTTTAAAAGCACCATTAAAATGTGCTCCCACATCAGTTCCAAAACTCGTATCTGCATAGGAGCCATGCTTGAAACTACAACGAAGTGTTTCTACGCATGACAACTAAACCATTGTATCTTGGTGTTACAATAGGTCAGTTGGTTGGTATTGGTTTGCATACTACAATATCTTCAGATACTATAGTTTGCATCCCAAAACAATGCAATCTTCAGAATACGACGTTTTTTCATTTGCTGATAACTCTGTTGTTCTTCGACTTACAACTCTCCAGTTTTGACTCAAAGGTGCACTTAGTGCATAACTTAAACATATCTTCTAGTGCAAAATTATCGTATCTCGAGATACGATAGTTAATTTCTCTACCCTCGAATAATAGTATTAAAAACAGTAAGAAATCCAATAGCAACAACATCATAACTACGATGGATACAGCATTAACAACACAGCAGTAACCATGATGGAGAAAACATTCTCACCAACAACAATAATAACAATAACGATGACAGAGACAACCACAGTGTAGAAAAGATTAACAACAACAACAACGACAACGACAACAACAACAATAACAATAAGACAATAGCAATTCGGAAACAACATTAGCAAAAACAATATATAACGATAACAATAACAACTACAGTCACAACAACAATAACAACGACAAATACAGCATTAACAACAACAATAACAACAACAACAGAATACAAAACACTGAATATGTAGCCCTTAGAATGGAGTCTGTTCTGGTAACTGGAAACAGTAAGGAAACGTAGTATTCCTGATCGGTCAAGGTACAATTTGAATGAATTTTGTATTTCCTGAAGTTTCCAGAAAAATGTTGTCGTTGGCCACAGTCATCACGGGACTTCTGATTGTTACAAATGCAAATGAGCCAGGCTCCGAGTATGTATGTTTGTCTGTTTATCTATCTATCTATCTATCTATCTATCTATCTATCTATCTATCTATCTATCTATCTATCTATCTAT
>JBCEWB010094737.1:0-12335 GCA_039654565.1 Peronia peronii
GATAGATAGATAGATAGATAGATAGATAGATAGATAGATAGATAGATAGATAGATAGATAGATAGATAGATAGGTGTAACAGACTAACAGACACAAAACAGTTTAAAAAGCATATTTAATCATTGAAATCGGATAACACTTTACATGAAAATGGAAGACTTTATGGTGCAAACCATCCCATGGTGATCAATGACAAGTAAATTAATATAAATAAAAAATCAGGTCTATTCTTCTCTTTAAAAAAAAAAAAAGAAAAGAAAAACAGGTGTTTTGAGATAAGACAGAATAGAGAGTGCGTGTTCACCGCTACAACTATGTGTATTATAATATTTCTTACTTCTTTTACTTTTATTATCCTTGCTACTATAACTACAACTATTACTTCTAATTCCTATCTACACTATCAGCAAGGCCTTTCTCTTTTTAAACAGCAAAAATGGATCGCAGTGTTACACACTGAAATAGTAAGAGAACAATATCCTGGCTAAATAAGTTTTTCATATACATCTGTAATATTTCTCAATATTCTAAGTTATCACTTCACTTCTAAACCCCGCAAATTATGTTAGAAAAATAGTCGATAGAGGTATTCATAAGTCCTTCCCGGGGATTTTTCAAGATTGCCTATTCGTATGAGCTGATTTAAAATACTATGTCTGCATCGAACTGTGGTTAAGCCCTAGTTTTGAACTCACACTTTCAATTGTGTCTTATGCACAAGTCAATATAACCAAGCATAATGATGATCATGTATCGCGATTAAGTTCGGGAGTTGATTTAACCCACAACTGGAGAGGCCTGGCGAGGGTAAAAGTAAATGATGGGGTCATGACCTTCGGACAGGAAGTAGGCGCCATCACCACTAGGGCTGAAGGTGACAGCTTGTGTGGCAGGAACTCTCAGGTAGTTGGCGATGGGAGTGGGGGCGGTGGTGTTCACCACATTGATGTAGTCTCCATTGGGAACACTGAAGAAAACACATGACGGTGGTGTAAACATTAACGATGTCAGACAAATAGAATACAAACTTGCCGTTGAAAGCTTACCTGTCTAAAGAGCCATTAACACAGCCTCGAGAGAAAAAGATGTAATAAAACGGCGCTTAAACACTTCCCTATGAAAATTAAATTGATCCTGAATACTGACATTGATTTTGTTCATTATTTTTTTTTCTCGATGAATTTAGCGGCTTTCAATGGTAAAACTGCGATTTTCTCAAAAATAACGCCGCTGGCATTTAACGATAGATACAATGCCAAAGACCGAAATACAAAAACCAATATTTCATTAATTCATCCATTTAAGAATTATGTCCTAATCTGTGGTACATTGTATATTATAACGCAGAGCATGTAACTTCACAACATGAGGAGACATTACCACGTCTTTGTAAGACATCTAAACACATACACACACATTACACAGGCCTACACAACTGTGTTGTAAATAACACAGAAACACATACACACACACACAAATAAACACCCACATACTTATTTGTTCTTTCATACTGTAGAATTATTTGCATCTTTCAATCCATATTGTCCAACACTCAAAATTATCCCTCTGTTCAACACTCAAAGAGTATTGCAGCATAATGGACTCAAAGTTTAAAGAGAGTGACACTATCCAAGATGACTAGCAGATGATTACTGTCCCAGACAGATTAAAAATTCATGATGGTCAGTCTAGATTCATCCAACGTTAACACTCTACATGTACATAGGCTCAAGATTCACGATTATAACTCTAGACAGATTTCAAATCTAAGAGTAACTGGTCAATATTAGAAGACTAATGCCTGGAATGGACTCACGATTCAAGTTTATCACTCTAAATAGGTTCTGAGGCTCAAGTTAACATTCTAGACAGGCTCAAAATTGAAGCTTATCCCTCCAAAATATTGATTATCCTTCCAAATTGACAAAAATTATTGCATTAGATGGTTAAAGCTTGAAGATTATGTCATTCTAGTTCGGGCTAGACTCAAGATCCTCATTGTGCGTGTCACAGGAGATGACTCCGATGCGAGGTGTTTTCCTGCACATAATAATTATTGGTGACAGTGGGCAAGGAAATCTGTTTACTTCTGCTAGGACTCCTCTGTGACGAAATATTCGCATGCAAAGTTAACCTCTGTGGTTCTCATAGTCAGAAATCTGATTTGCTCTTTTTTGACAACCGATTCAGTTCACTCAGTATTGCGACAAATAGGCTCAAACTTCGCAAAAGCCTGAACATCTTACCTGAAGTAGTAAGCGGCTTCCTCAGCGACGATAACAAGATCTTTGCCATCGGGAGAGATGGCTCCTCCCAGGGGATCTCTGTAGGTGGTGCTCAGTTTCAGAGTGCCAGCGTTGCTCATGTCGAGGGGTACACTGTTAGCTCCCCAGCCAGAGGTGGGCAGTTCTACAATGGAGCCGGTGCCGCCGGTGACTTTAGTGATGATGAAGAGTCTGCCGTCAGGGGCGAGCAGCAGGGTCTCAGCATCGGCATGGCCAGCTCTGCAGGAAGGGAGAATTGGTAATAGGTTTTAATATATATATATATATATCACGAGTTACTAAAAGTGTGTACATATAAAAGGCATTTAAAAGCTATCAAAAATATAATAATACATGTGATTTGTCGTATAACTTGCCTTTCGCATACACTTTTCTGAAATTATACTGGTATGGATGGTTTAAATGTTTAGAAATGTTTCTATTTTACCACGTGGAATATTAATAATGCTTCTACTATACTACAAGTACAACAGTAACCACCATTACTACTACTATGATGATTATCAATAAGGAGATATATCAGAGGAAGGGCTGGCGTACGTGAAGGACAAGGTATCGACCAGGTCAACCGCAGCATCAGCAATGGTGGCAGGCTCACGGATCATGTAGACATTGTTCTTGGCGGCGAGACCATGGAAACCAATGTCGCCGATGTAGATGCAGTAACGGGTGGGGGCAGTGCCGGCACTGTGGAGGAAGGTAAAATCACATCATCTCTCTCTCTCTCTGTGGTATATTTGGGATCACAGACAATTGTGTACAAAACGCTTTTTTTTTTCGTTACAATTGAATTATTTTCAGACCTATGTACCTAAAATATTCCGAATTTTTTGTTTTTATGATATAAGTTTCAAACAAAGAGTGCTGAGGTGATTTTATTTGTTATTATTATTATTTTCTTTTTCGCTTTACTGTGTTTTTTCAACACCCATTTAAGACAAGCTACAGGGAAAGAACAGAGCTGGTAAAAAAAAACAACAACCCCCTTTCATGCATACATCTCTGTATTAGTTCCCTTACCTGCAAGGGGAGGCAGCACAGTCATCAGCGCAGGGGCCGTAAGACATGTCCTCCCAGTCATGGTTCTGGGCGTTGTTGACAGTAAAGGTAGCCAGCTGGAAGAGAATGATGTGCCATACAGTAAATTCCACCAAAATAATGTGATTTTTTTGTTGTACTGTAAATTTGATTTAAAAAAAAAAGGATAATATTTGTTATACAATACGGTTTGACCGAAATAAGATGATTTTTTTTTATACAGTAAGACACAACAAACAAATAAACAAACAAACAAAAACAAAACAAAACAAAAACCCAAACAAAACAGAAAGAGTACGTTTATGTTTTATGAGTTGAAGGGAGGGGGGGGGGGGGAGGATGAAGCAGACGATGAGAGCTTCCAAGGGGGTGCTGAAAATTTATGAGGCGTTAAGAGGGACGGTGGATGAATGGAGAATGGCCAGAAGGTGGGGCAGTGTCATTAGAATTAGGGATAGGTGGAGCACAATTTGCTCGCTTGTCACACATTGCTGTTGTATAAGTTGCATAGTATCATATCAGTGATGAAGCTGCCAGCAGACAGAAATCTGAAATGAATTCTCTCGATTGGGGAACGGTACAAAAGTTATCTGGGGACCAAGTGGGCAGCAGTCCGAAGAATGTGGAAACCACAGACAGAGATGATATGGGAGGTTGTGAAGAAGACCGAAATAGCCCTATGCTCTATAAGATGTGAAGATGAAATACTACTTTCAATGATAAAATCTGTCAGCTCCCTGCAGAGGCACGGGAACGCTACTGGGGTGTGTGTGTGGGAGAGGGGGGGGATGGAATTCTTTCAGAGAGTTTGTATTTCTGTGAAGATCTTTCCTGTCTAATATACGATATTGTCTGGCCAGTTCTTCCTTTGTCTGCTGTCCCTGCGTCTTCTTCCTTTGAAGTTTTGTTGTTGTTGTTGTTGTTTTATGCGAATATACCAATTTAGTTGGCGCGTATTGTCAGTGGGTTAGAGGTCTTCAAATTCTCCAAAAATGTCTTTGACTTTCAATTTCATCAATTCGTTTGTGACTTGATATATACTGCAGATGCCGTGGACATATCATCTCTGTTGACTAAAACTACCGCTAACTACATAATCATCATGCTACAACTGAGGAGGTACCTACCACATTGCCAGAAGAAATCTCCACAGCGAAGAACTGATTGATGTCTACTTTGTCATTATGCACGTACATGACGTCATTATGGACGGCACTAATGGCGATTCCTGAGGCCTCATAGATGGTAGCGAGATGGATTTGGCCAAAGGATTGTCTTACACCGAAAGGATCAGCTGAGAATATAATTTATAATGAGTACCATGGCTGTCACCATAATTATTTGAGAAGTGGTAATACACCGTGCAGTCAAATTATTTACCTCATTGACAAATTATTTATCTCACTTCATTATGTTTTTTTTTAAATGGAGAGAAAACAATATTTCAAATGGATCATGAATAATTATTGAGATAGGCAATTAACTAAGATGTTATGGAGTTGATTGACTCCAAAAAATAAGTTAGGCAAAATACTTTGGTGCTATTCTTTAGCCAGTGGCTTTGTGACTTTCACTGTCTTTGAAACTTTGTTTATGAATTAGGCATAGGTTACAGAGAGCCCCATAATAACTTAATTGAGAAAACTGTTTATCTCTGACATACGATTTGTTTAAATGTTATGCACCCAAATGTGTTAGGCTAGCCTTGTTCTGCTTAATCCATATTACTTCAAAAAACAAATCAAAACAAAACAAAACAAAACCAAAACAAAAACAAAATAACAACAACAAAACAAAAAAGAACAAACTGAAAGATAGTTGTTCACCAGTATTCAATGGCAGTAATTTTGTTATATAATATAGGTTTTTATCACACTGAAGCCATGGACAAAGCGAAACATTCTTATATACATATTTATGTTCAAATATAAAGATATCATTGATCAGCAGAGCAAAATGCTTATGTTCATATCTGTATGTTCAGCAAATTTACATTTACAAAGGTAACTCACAACCATGACTAAATGTACGATGGACTGAAAGCGGGAGAAGTAACGATATTGCATATCAACCGATGATTTACCCCGGGAGTAAATATTACCCTACTTTGATAATCTCTGATGTAAGGGTGAAATGTATTATTATATCATTTATTACTTATCATTATTAGGCCATTATAGCCAAACACAGTATTCATGTAAGTATGATAAGTGACCCCAGAAATAAATGTAACCTATTTCTGCTGATGACCTATCCTGGGATTAAAATTACCGAACTGATTCCTCTGATGTAAAGGTACAATTTATTAGTAAATCTGGCATAGCAGTCATGAAAAGTTTATAATCAACTATATTTTGGTAATTCTAAGAAGATCATTAATCCCAGTAATAAATTTACCATAGCTGGGAAACCTGTGATGCAAAAGTATTACATTCCAGCCCATGATTTTCCCTAAGTGTAAATGTGAAAATTGACAGCGAACCACCAAATGTAAGAGTATCACATACCTGCAGATGATTTACCCCGGAAATCAATGTACCATAGATTGTAACACCCCTTTGGGAAGTATTACATACCAATAAAGTAAATAATTTACTCCGGTCATTACATTACCTAAGGCGTAGGCCTCTGTCAGATGTACAGATATATTTGATCAGTCTAGCACGCCTACACTCAACGGGTATATTATGGTAACTCTACGAAGGTGGTCAATGGGCCTTACTTTGGAAACCCCCTGAAATAAGGTAGCCCAAGATTTACCCCATATATAAAATCAAAAGTTAATAAGACTGCGAAGCACTGATGAAAGTGCATCACATTTCAGAGATGATGTAACTCAATTGTAAATATATCACAGATTAGGAAACAACTATGTGTAAGGTTCTGTTACTTACCAGCGAAGGAAGCTGCCACCAGGGCAAAGAGACACAGGTAGCTGTACATTGTGTTCAGGAGATATTGAGTTCAAGGGCTCAGTGAGAGAAAAATAACTGCCAATTGTGAATAGAAAAAACATAATAATATACTCCTGTCTGAGAAGCTAGCTACTAGTATTTTATTTTGTTCGCGAATTTAGAACAGCAACAGAGAATGATTTGTTTGTTTGTTTGTTTGTTTCTTTTTTCCGTTCTTTCATTACTTTTTCTTTCGTTTTTTTTCTTTATATTACTTTATATTATTTATTTATTTACTCATTTATTCATATGTTTATGCATGTGTTTATTCATTTATTTTTCTTTATTGATTTACTAATTATCATTATTCAGCCTTTAATGAATATTTATCAATAAACAAATAGGTAACTTGTAACAACAAACTTATGTGCACAGGTCCAAAATCTATCTTATCAATACCACAGAAGTTGTAAATTCATTAATTTTAGTTTTCTTAGAATTTGAGTCTTATTTCTTAGTATGCAATCGCTTTTCCCCCCACCCTTGATATGGTGTCATTCCCAAGATGTTCTACATCTTTGATAAGCCAAGGGTTAACAGCGTCTGTAATATGAGTGACAACAACTGGTAACTTCATTGCCTTGTTAGTGACAGTAGCCGTTCTCTGCACTTGAAATATGTCTGGGTTTGATAAGACTTTGAACTCGACACATATTGTAGCCTCACGACAACAGGGCTTAACTCATTCGCTCCGATGAGCCACCTACAGTAGTGAACAACTTAAGTTATTGAATTCTTCAGTATAGTCTAAACCACTGCCTCAATTCTAAGAAGAAAAAGAAAAGACAACCCTAACCCTAACACAGACAAACAAACAAACAAACATACAAAAGAACATACAAACAAACTAAAACAATAATAAACAGAAATTGAAATAAATGTCGTTATATTTTTATGAAACGTATCCGAATAGTCGTAGATGAAGGAAAGTGAAACGTACCTTCAAGCTTTGGCCTCAAAGAGTTTAGAAACTCGCGGGAAAAAATGATAACGAAATGGTCAGAGATTTCTTGGTTTCCAGAATGATCGATTTAATATAGAAGTGTGATACAATAATTGTTTATTCTCATTTTTATTATTTATGACATTAAAAAATCCAGATACGATAGAGATTTACCTATGTTCTGTCCTAATGCGAATGAGGGCAATATAATGGGGCAATGGCTATAGCTGGTTATAAAATTCCTCAGTTACTCAGTGAAACAGTCAGTTAGTGAGTGCCCCTTTCTTCTTGTCCCTTTTGCAATTGCTTTGTATTTCTGTAACACTTTACAGCTTATTTGCATGTCAAAACTTTGATCTCACAAGATTGCACATATTGCTTCCATATCATCTACAGTTATCAAATGTCTTTAGGAATAAATTTTAATGTAAAAACTGAATAATATAATATCCGTAGTAAGTTTTAGAGGTAAGTCACTTCTTATCTTTAGACTTGAGGAAAAATTTGTGTCGTGCAGACAGAGACAAAGGGCACTTTTAATGAAACAATGATGCGTTTGAAAAACCCCGAAGAATCTACGGATGTATGAATGACGTTACGTCTATGCTTTAAAAACTAATTCTAGTTTATTCTGAATTGGATCGAGGGAAATCATAATAGTTGTTTTGCGTGTTACTCAGAAGAGAAACACCCTGTGACTGTCAACTGACAGTCGAGTCGCTCTCTGAAGGAGCTATTTGACAAGACGAAGTCGCATGCCATCTTGAGCTTTTTACACCAGGTTGGTCTGTACGGAAAATAATAACATCACTACATTAGACATAATTTGATAGGCATGCAGCGACCCCCACGTGACACCGCATAATCGCTTACATCCATTTTTTAGTTTTGCTATACAATATTAATTTGATTATCCAAATTTATAGACACATTTTGATATCCTTTTATGACTCATAAATGCGTCGTTCAGCATTACATTATACTTTCATCAACCTTTTAACCTGTAAATGTACTCATCGTGTTAGGCACAATATAGCAGTCATCGTGCTGATGTGCCGTTATACCCCAACACAAACAAACAAACAAACAAACAAACAAACAAACAAGCAGTTTTTCTCATTTATAGGAAACTTACAACATTCATGGTGAAAACGGCATTATATTAATACTCAAACCACAGTGAGCAGAATAGGAAATCCTTTGCTAATCAGATATCGTAATTTTAAAAAAAAATACGCTTTCGATTGAATCTAATATTTGATCACAAGCCACCTGAATTTTTTTTTCGTCTGATAATTGCATTTTAAGAATAGCGCTTTAACTTCATAAAGCCTTGTATGCTTATGTATTCAGGGACTATGGCCATCGGCATGTGTCTCTACTAGACAAAGTCCTCTGTTGTTTTCCATTCCCTAATAGCCAGACGTACAACACAACGAATTATCACTTCTACCTGCAGTCATTATCTCTGCTCTGACCACGTCTACGACTGCTTTTGCTATTACAGGCACAACTTGCTGATAATTGCTGTTTCCTTTTCTCAAAGACCATTTCTATCATCACAGGCTCAAAGTATCATGTACTGTTTTTGAAAATACTGTCAAAATTGGAATTAATTGTTCCACTTATTTATTTGTGTAATTAATAGTTGTACTTTACTTTTCATAATTATTTAAATTATCCACCAACTTCTATTATTTAGGCGAATTTCGTTCACGCCCAACTTAAAACGATGAAACTAAAGCTCTGTTTGATTGATTCTGATGTTTTAAGAAAATTATCAACAAAATTTGACTATTCTTCCCATTTTTTTGCTTGTCACTGCATTCAAAATATTGCAGATTTTTTTTCTGTAAAGACAGGTGAGAAAACAACATAATTCATCAATAAACTAATTAACTAATTAACAAACTAGACTGAAGGGTAGATAGATTGCTTGAATTTTGAATAGCTATCTCGATACGTTAATCAACAAACTATAATATTAAACAGAGAAAAACACGGGATAAAACAAGATCAAATCGAAAGAAATAGGGCTGAATTAAACTTTCCTCACACCGCTGGGTATAAAGAGCCCAAATCTGTTTAGGGGAGACTTGCTTACCTTCCGCCTCAGCAGGTTGTGACAAATGAAACAACTGATGGAGGGACTATTTATAAGTCCAAATGCTCGCAGTTTTCGCACACGAAACTCTCCAAAAAACAATGTGCAGTGCAGCGATAATTTTTGGCGAGTAAGCAATTTAATTTGTTAAACCTGTAATTTAAACCGAAAAAAAAACCCCAGCAGCTTCAAAGTAGGCCTGGTTAAAGAGCACCAATGCTGGCTATTCCCCCCAGATAAAAATAAAAGTAAAACATACACAGACACACATGCACACACACAAAAGTGTCTTACGAACTTTTCTGACGAAACACCGCATGTGCAAGAGTATAGAAAGCACAAAGATGTTGGGTACTAAATATCTACTATACACGTTGATGATACATAAATGCTGCCTTACCAATCTTACCATTGACCATTGGGCACACACAGGCATAACGCTTTTTTTTAAAGAGAGTAGACAAGAATAACTATGATATTCCTTTAGTCTGGTACTTATTTTCATGATGAATCGGGGAACGGAAGAGCTGAGGGTGGATGGACAGTGGCAATGGCACTATAAAAATAATTGATCATAATCATTTATGACTGTCAGCAGTCCCTTGCTCACCCGCGGCAGAAACATAGACAGTTAGAGATCACAGCTAGGAAAGAATATAAAGGACCGAAAGTTGGTTTTTAGGAGTTTTGGTGGGGGCTTTCAGACTCTTTCTCCTTCCCCCCCCCCCCCCCACACACACACTTGATTTCACTCATGTGACAGTGATGATATCTCAGACAATCTGGCAAAAACGAGGTCAAAGTCAGGTCAAGATAAGCATCACAGATAGAGGCTCGAGTCCTCCGAATCTCAGCCAATCAAGTGGCGCGGATAATCTCAAAATATCCTCGGCACTGGGAGGACAGAAATTATGGCGAACGTTTGTATAGATGTTAGGTTTTCACCATTCCCAAAAGAAACATATGCTTTGGGACAGATTTTAGCTATCATTTGATAATAACTTAATATGTAGTATATAGACATTTAGAACATCTCAGTTAGGGAAACGGAAAATTTATGTTTCTTTGACAGCATGAAAGGCGTCTTCAGGGTCACCTTCAATGCTAAACAAATTTACGTTCAAAAACTTTGGTTATTCTTTAAATGTCTGTTTCTGGAAGTGTGTAGGTCATGACAAACATGCTAGGAATTACTGAAGCAATGGTAAGAAATAACATCAATAAGATTAATTATTTGGCGGATCAGTATTTTCATTTTATTCGCCACTTAACATTGGGAGCTGGAAGGGAGGGGGGAGGGGGGGGGGGAGGGAGGGAGGAAGCGGGGGAAAGGCGTGGACAAAATGCATGTCCATGCATGTCTAAAGAAATACCTGAAAGATCAGAAAACTTTATCCAGATAGCATGGTATATTATTTGAGACGATGATAACGCAAATTACGAGCATACAAGAGCACAAATAAAGTGTTTTTTTTTACAGTGTTTTCCAGCATCACCATAAATTCTAAAATGCTACTTAAGAAGAAAAAAAAAAAAAAGAAAGAGAAAAGAAATGTTGATTAGGTCATGGCTTCACATTTGATCTCACTCGTGCTAGATCAGTACCATTATAGTTTACCCTATAGGGGTCAACACTTGTGTCTTTTTTCTTTGGTGCAGGTGCAATATTTGACATCCAGATAGTGGGTCAGGTCCTTATTTAGATCACTGTGAGAATTAACCTTAGAAATACCATTAATAGACCCGGAGCGCCGCGCAATAGGTGGCAATTGTTGAAGAGACCGTGGGCCACTTTGAACTCTCGGACCCACCAAGTCCAGTCTACTTCATTGAATGTAGCCAGCAACCCAGTCCAATGCTGAGAGATTTAAAAATTGCCCCAGTTTAAATCATAATATTCATCTTAGATTGAGGAGCTAGGCCTAGACGACCTGTAATTTCTGTCCAAATAAATGAAGGGATATTAGTTATATTTTATTAACATGTGAGGAGTGATTGGATTCTGTAAGAAAGAGAGCAGAGAGAAAGACCAAAAAATCAGTCAAATTTTAACCGTTAGTGATTCAGTTTAAAATTTTATTGAGTAGCAAGATATCCCATCTTTTCCCTCTATGTTGATTTTTTTTGCAATGTAAATTTACACAGATTTACAAACTGTGCAGTGCTTACTTTTTAGATAAAGATCTTTACCAAGGACTGAAGATGCAAAGACTTAATGAGGACGCTATGCCAAGAATGTTTCACTCATATCGAGCACAGAAGCTTTCAAGCAAAAAGCGTGTTTTGCCGAAGCCAAAACAACAACCAAAAAATGATCAACTGTAAGATGCTCTCACTCCAGTGGAAAAAACGTGGACAGATTGAGCATTTTTATTCTTGATCTTTTCACCCCTATTTCTCTAGGTTACTGAGTGTATATCGATTTAATATCATGTTGTTTATTTTTTTGTTCATTTATTCTATTTTATTTTGTTTTTATTTATTTTATTTATTTAACTTTCTTTTATGTAATAATATAACACTAATTCTGTTTTGAAGACAATTTTATTTACTTTTTTATTTTATTTTATTTCATTCTATTTTATTTTGCTTCATTTTATACCATCATTTATAATACTGAAATTGGCATGACAGTCAAACATCACCAGTAAAGCTTCGTATCAGCTTTCATCATTGCAATTTACGTTGGGTTCCAGTTGCTTGGGTAAATAATGATATATTATCATTATTGTACAATGCTTGAATGGTATTACGACTACAGTGTGATCCAGTCATAATTATTTGAGATTTGATGCATGATGGACTCAGCAGTAAACTCTATCAGACCAGATCAGAGATGAAATAATGGATTGATTCGATTGATAGGTGGGTAAATGGGTGGATAGGAGACGAATAGAATAAAGGATAAGTGGGTGGATGGGTATTTATACGTACGTATGTATGTATGTATGTATGTATGTATGTATGTATGTATGTATGTATGTATGTATGTATGTATGTAGGTAGGTATG
>JBCEWB010094748.1:0-26940 GCA_039654565.1 Peronia peronii
GGAAAGATATCTTTCTCAGCTTTAATATGATGTATAATATATTGTTCTAACTGCATTAGTTTTAAAGTTATAGGTCCGTTTCTAACACAAGGGTCAAATTCTACGCTAACGCCGATTTTTTCCCCGCGGTGGCGGGGCTCCGTTGGCATTGCTACTGTAATTGTTTTATTATTTCCATTTATATGTGTCAGAAATTGAGTGATATTCAAGAAATTATCATGGAATGTTATTAATGACTTTGATTGTGGTAGGATGCTCTAGTCAGATGTCTGTAATGTATACTGCTTCATTTCCTTTCAGACCTTTACATTTGCCAATCTGGAGTTTTCTCACTGTGGAGCACTTCAGCGTTTGTACCAACATCATTGCTAAGTCAGACTTCTCACAGATTCGTCTTCATCTTGATGATTCAGCTTTGTTTCTTTCCAAGAAGTGCAATAAGGAGGTGAACTTGCTGAAAGGTGAGAAAAGATGGTAGTATAACCACACTTATAAGCCCTGAAAACAGAGGCATTAACTGTATAGTGTCAGGACTTAGAATGGTGAAATGATCTTGATGAAGTTGTTTCCAGATGGCGGGGGAGGGGGGAATTGGCTTCGTCCTGTAAATGAGCATTGCCTGATATAATTGCTTCAGAGCTGTTCAAAATTTTTAATTCTTGGAAAAAAGAGTTGGACTAAACTGCTTTATGTAACAGGTGAAGTTAATTACCCTGACAACATTTGGATTTTTTGCTGCTATATTCCGTTTAAAAGTATTTCTCCATTATATGTTTACCACAATGTAATATTTATTTTCACTTTGTTTGATATCAGTTTTTGTTGAATCAAATAACTTCATCCAGACCAAAGTTTTTTCTTGAAATATTTTGTTGTATTTTTCAACAGATTATGTATGTGTGGCTGAAATGGATCAGTTCAAGATCTGGCTGAAGTTCTGTTATGATACAACACAGGTAAAATATGAGATTCATTCATATGTTGTTAATTTTGCATTATATTTACATGTATTTTTTTTTTATTGTTAAACATATTTAATTCAGAAGATACAAGATGTATCGCTTTTTTTGAAAATGTTTTTTTTAGGGTTTTTTTTGTGCTTGACATTGTTATTTCTGTTGTGGTAGGCCAGAATGAACTGATTTAATTGATAAGATAGAAGATTTATTGCCTTTTTTTTTTTTTTAATGTTTTTCTTTTGTTGATGTTATTTTTTTTGGGGGTGAGGGGGAGAGGAAGGGAGTGTGCTTTGACACTGTTATTTCTGTTGTGGTAGACAGAATTGAAGAGAATTACGCAATTTGATCACCGAATAATTCAATATTTGAAAGTCTTTCTGCATCTTGTTAGAGTTGCTAAAAAGGAGTTTAAAACATTTATGCACCATAGTAAATGTAAACACCCCTAGGCTTTTTTGTATTAGATTTTCATGCTAAATTTATTTGATTTTAACCAGTAGTAATTTTGTCAGCACTGGTATCATTCAAACCTTGACAAACTTAGTGTAACAGACACGATGACCATAGACCATTTTTATTCATAGTTAAATGCCTCGCATTAAGGGGAACTGATGTCTGATATCAAATTTTTTGTACAGTAAGTTATTAGTGTCAGTGATGAAGGAAGTCAGTGTATTTTACTTTGGTGTAAATATTATGTAGGCGCAACTTTACAGTACTGAGTTATGCATGTTAGAGTTAAGTCCTGGGACCCCATGATCAGTGAAATCCATTCTCTGAATAAAGGTCCCTCTAACGTTTGACCCATTTCAACTAGTTTGCACAGCACAAAATGTGTAGTCGTCTGTGGTACAGATACAGTGGATGCAGAGAAACTTAATCTTTTAAATAAGAAATTTAAAGCTATCTATTACCCAAGGCTGCATCTCATATTTGCAGCATAAAAGAATTCCCAAGTCCGATATGAGATTCATGGTGAATGAATTGAACATTCGGACATGTGCGGACTCAACCCAAGCTTTGCTGGATCTGATTCAGTACATTGTCATGGAGGAGGACTTGGTAGAGAGGTCAGACAAAGGAGATGTGACACCCACAGCAGCGGACGAAGGAAATTCAGTTTTCACTGTAAGCATTTTATGGCTTTGGGTTTTCTTACTCATTCCTTTTCTTTTATATGTACATATGTTTGCTTGTTTCAAAAATGTTTTCCAATATTAAAGTTCTTTTAGATTTTGTCATTGAAGTCCTCATATAATATCTCATTGACTTACATATGCAAAGTCTATGCAATAAGTAAATATGAATGCTTAGAAATGGTGTCCTGCTTGACTGATAAAGCATACCAATGTGAACACTTGTTGGAACACTGTTTTCAAATGATTTTCCAGATCATTACTTATCTATCTGATATTTTAGTTTGTTTTTTTTTTTAAATTTTATTTTGTATCTGCTCACAGATACTTCCTCTGTTGTATTAAGTAAAATTGAAGTAAAGTTTGTTTTTTTTCAGATGGAGTACAGCTTAAAGAGCTGTTTATTTCAATACACACATGAAAGGAATTTAGAGGGAGACTATGCACAACTAACTTTCAGAACATTGTCACATGTTCAATGGCCAGGAGTTAGAATAATACTGAGAGAGAGCATCATTGCAGTGCTTATTTCTAAATAGTACAAAGTTTTAAGTACTTTGAAATCTATTATCACTCCAACAAACCCATTAGAGACACTTGTACCTGTTCTCAGCTTCCTCAAAAGCATACAGTGCAGCTGTCGGATAAGCACTCAAATCCATATCATTCTAGCAACAATCAAAATCTATGTCCATTGTTGGATACCCATTTTAATCTGAGTCAACTGAGGTATTGCATGTAAATTGCCCAAGGACGAAATGCTAAAGCCTGTTGGGATTTGAACCCAGGAACTTTTGATCTCAGCTTGACAGCCAGACTGCTGGGCACTTGACATTAGGCTACACAGTTACTATGCAACTGAAATTACTGCAAAATTACTTAAAATGATTATAAAATTGTAATGTGTCTTTGCAGGGTGAAGGGAGTGCAGAGAATCAACCTTCTCCAGCACCACCAATGCCTGGCATCAGCGCAAAGGAAGAGGCGTGCATGGTCTCAGCCTTGGAGGAGGCTATGCTTGACTGCCCAGAAACCTATGGTATGTTACCTGAAGACATTTTTTCGTTGTTTTTCATAATCCAGAGATTTTCAGGGACACTTATGCTCATCAAACATTGGTCATTTCAGTCACAAGAAGCATAGCACGGGCAGGGGAGGATGACCAGTCTAAATAATTGTTACCGTTGTAACAATACAGAATATAAACTGTTTCAAGTATCTGGACAGATGAAAGAAGCCTTATCAGTAGTTTTGTGGGAATAGAAACATTAACAGGTGTATTTTGCATTTGTGATTTCAAAATTTTGCAACAGAAATAGGTTTACTAAATGGTATGGCAAACAAATGCAAAGAGTATTTTTGGAAGATTAGTTATATAATTAAATATTAAATATATTAAAGATTAAATATAAGGAAATTTTTCTTGTGAGACAGTGTTAGGGCTAAAATGTGGTGGGTTTCCAAAACTGACACAATAAAGTTACATGCATGTTGTTTTGACCTGGAAAATATTTTCATGAAGAAAACAGTATGATTTACATATAACGACAAGAGAATAATTATTAAGATTTTTTAATAAATATCAATTTCTTCTAATTTACACAATATTTATAAGAAAAGAAATTCTTTGTTTCGCTTATACAATAAAGCTGATCATTTTCATTATTGCTTTAGAGGATAAAAATGTCACAATTCCCAGTGTTGAATGTAGTTGAGCAACAGTTATTGTTTGTGTAATTATATAAATTAAAATTTTGCTCGCGTATATGGTTGAAGAGCCCCAGTTACTTGGATATTATTTATAGAATACACTTTTATGTCATTTGCTCAATACAAAAGATACGAAAGAATGTAAACAAACACAAACTGCTTTGAGCTTTTTCCATTGAGAGTAATTTTCTCAATAGCTGTAGTCACCATTTTTATTGCAAAATTTATGCATAAAGGCAGGTGCAAAAGCATTCATCTGGTTATTTTACTTGGTCATGGTTATTCCACAGAGGCCCAAGACAGTTTTAGCTGTTTTGAGAAAATGGACAAGAACCTATTCTGCTTAAAATTAAAAGTGTGGTTTGGCTGAAAAAGAAGCACCAAATTTAGGAGGCAAAATAATGACTATTTAATTAGATAACTTGAGTAATGGTGATTATGGCTAGCATCATCAATCATTTAACATCGCAAACTAAAAATGATGTGAGTGAATGTGATATGACCTTAACAATTTGACTTTTGTCTTTTACAGAAGACGAACCAGCGAAAGCCAAGAAAGGTAAAAGACAGGTGACTCAGGTATTTTTCCAGTATGATAATACCACTGATGATGTCCCAACTGATGCCACCGAATTGGAAGGGGCCATGCATATCACCATATCCGACAGTTCAGACACAAGTACACCAGAAGAAGAACATGTGGATTCCAGTGAGGAATTTGAGATTGTGGAGTCTTATTTTAAAGAACCATGTGTGAGTATATGCCCACATTTTCCTTTTGCAAAAATGTGAAGATTTTGATCCTCTTGGAAATGAAATTGAAAGTAGGGATGCAACTGAGATTGAAAAAATATCTACATGAGGAAGAGTGTTACCTGTAAATAAACTTATAGATCTACTAATGATTTCTAAAAAAATAAAAGAATATATTTATCCAGTGACATATCATAGACTATGGTTCTTTTAAATTTACGACTGATACTGAAAATTCTGCTTTATGACCTAATGCATGAATCTTTGAAGTTGTACCTGAAAGATGATTACAATATTAAGGAAAATATTTTATCATTAAGCAAGCCAGAGCAGTATAGACAGCTCTCTACATATTAGAGTGACTGCCACAGATACTGACAGATTCTGCAACTATGCAGGCTGTCGCAGTAATTGTTATTGATTTCATCAGATTACATAAAATGTTGACTGTTTGACTGATTTTACTAAATTATAAAGTGGAATAAATATAAATATATTGTGCAGCTAGATGGAATGGGTCTGAAATTTTTTAAATTATATATAATAACATTGGTGTCAATTCACTTGAGAGTTAACTGTATCCCTAAGGGCAGTGAAATCCAACTTCCTGAATGAAACCTTCTGTACATCCAATCATTTCACTGCACTGTATTGTTTACACTAATGTATGAAAGGAACTGAACATTTCTGTTGGTTTTCACCAGAGTATAAAAGGGACCCATGAGGTGTACACAATCAATGAAGGACTGGGAGATATTATAGACAACTTCATCTCCAAGCCAATCTCTTCTTTCGACCATCTGAGAGCCCCAGCCAAATTCCCAGATCCAGAGAGCCAGTACACACTCAGGGAAATGTCTATAGTATGGCACATCTACGGTGGCAGTGACTTCACTCAGCCTCGGAGAGGATCCAGCACTGGTAAGTCATTGGAGTGGTTTGTCCTTTCTATGGAAATATTATAGGCCTACTCGTATCTTTGGTGAGAATCTGTTTACAATAAAGACATATTTTCAATCACTCTTCATCATGTTTCTACCTTTGGAATTTGTGAGCTGCAACAAATTACCTTTTTTTTTTTCATTTAGCCCTGCGTTGAATTGTATAAAAATGTTTATTTTTAAAAGAGATGTAAACTAATCTCAGTCTGGTATTATAATGTAAAAATTAGGTGGATACAACATTTTGATGCCAGTGCTATCTGATCTGAACCACATGTAGGTAGCCTGTAAGAGAATCGGGTCACCTATTGAAACATTTTTCATTTTTTTAAGTTCAGTGCGATTACATGTTGATTTTTCCAACGTTTTAAATTTACTTGGGCTGAAAAGAAGTGTTCTCTGATGTTGTACACAGTTTTAAAATGTTGAAAAGATACTTTGGAGAAAATTGTTCAAATTTTTTTATCATTTAACAGTTATGCATAAAGTCATAGGCTCCATGTAGTGTTACATTTTATAAGAGTTTTGATGTGAAATAACATTTACCTGGATTTTATGCTGTCTTTTTACAGAGCGTGTTGGCCTGAAAGGACATCAGAGGTAAATAAATCTGGATTTGTTGCTAGTTGAGAACCAAATGATTTCTGACATCTTAGGGAAATAAAGCAGTTTTTTTTGTTGTTTTTTTTTTAGGAAAAACGGGAACTTTTTCTTTTTTTAAACAAAGACTCGTTGAGATAACCTTCATCAGGAGGTTGAAAGACATATATAGAACGTAATGAAATGTGTGCCTGTTGTTTGTGTTTTGTGGCTTTGTAATGGTAAATCATTTTCATTTTGATAATTAAAATGATTAGTGAGGAAAGTTTGAATGATTACTGAAGAAAGGAGGATTACAAATAATGAAATTATTCTTTATGATATCCGTTAAACAGAATATTATTTATACTCAAAGCTGGACAGTAAAGGCTGGGTTTAATCTGTAAAGGTATGTATTTTTCAAAAAGATCAGAATGGCCTTATCTCAGGCTTTAAATTCTGTAATGTTGATAAAACTGACTTTTAAATATCAGAACTGTATTACTATAAATTTTGACCTCAGTATTGTATGATTTGAATCACCTTCAGTTTGAATCTGGGTTTGTTCTTAGTGTATGAGATCCCTGTAATAGGAATAATACCGGTCAATTTTGCAGTCCTCATGATCAGAGAAGGCTCATGGATGGTGGAGGCAAACATTCCTGGCGACGACGAGGTGGTGACTGGCGGGACTTCGATGTTCTGATGGAAGTGGACTTAAACAAAGTGAGGAATATATTTTTTTTGTGGATCATACTTTACATCTTTCATATTTATACAAATGTGATAGCTCTACTTCACTGATGCAGTTCGTAACCTAAAAGCTAAGCATAAATGGGGAGTGGTAATGTTTTCTTTTTTTCATTTATACTCCCTGCCATATTTATAAGGCTAGTCTTGTGTTGCCTATTCATTCATTTGTCTCAGAAAAAAATTTGAAACAGAAACAAGGAGACATCTAAAATTGAGTTTCTTTGAAACCAAAGCCTAGAGGATGAAATAAAAAACACCAGTTTTCTCAAAATTTGAATTTGATCATTTAGTATCATTTGTGTGTCTCCTCCTCAGAAGTGTAGATTGTACTATTATCTTAACAGAACTAGTAGACTTGTTAAGACACATTCAGAAGAAGTTGTGCTTGCACTAGCCCTGCTATATTCAGAAAGATTTTTGAATTTCTGTGTGTAAGTTTTTGATTTTAATGTTTGTAGTATCCTGAAATGGAATATTTCACTACCCACACATTGGCTTGTATCTCACATTAAAAAAAAAAGTAGTCATGTGTAGTTCATATAGATATTGCAGTTCATGCTAAACCATCTTGGATTATTTGTATTCTAGAGTTCTTGCTTTTTGGGCAAAGCTCTTGTTGTCGTAATTATGTAATGATTATTTGCTCTGAAAGCAATGCTTCTCTTTTATTGTTTGCATTTTCCAGATTCGCTTTCGTTACGAGATCTATCCCAGCACTACCAAGCAGTCATCAAGGTTCAAGCTACTTGTGAATAATGTGGAGCTGAGAGATCGCATCAAAGCCTCAGATGTCAACAAGTTCTTGGTCAAGCTGGTGGATAAAGAACATCCCGAACAGTCCTCAGCGTATATGGTACCATATGACTTTCAGCATCCGTCTTTCTTTACTTGTCATTTATTTCTATACTGAGCTTTAATCTGAGGCCTATGTTATGAAATGATTTATTTTTAAGCAGATTGTCAATAGATTTTGTCAAGTCACTGTAACCAGAATATGTAAAAGTGTGTCAGCTTCTAGGATAAACATTCTGATTATATGAGAAGTGAAAATGGAAGTGCACATAAAACGAGGTAATGTTGTTATTGCTGTTGTTGTTGTTATTGTTGTTGTTGTTGTGTTCTGCATCCTGCCATATTTTCAAAGCTAGTCCTATGCTATGTATTGCTTCAATCACAAAAAAAAAGTAAAAGAAACAAACAAAAACATCAACATTCTAATGTCATCAATACCATAAACACAGGGATTGGTTTAGAAGGAAAGAATCCATTTTTTTTCAAATTTGAATCTGATCATTTAGCTCTGTTTACATCTCCCCTCCTCTTGCAAAACTCTTGCCTATGAAATTAATCATACTAGTTGTTAATTTCTTGTTAAGTTTTAACTAGAACTGTCAGTTTTGTTTTGACTTGGATTTTCTTTCATAGCTGATGTTCAGTGGAGTTTTTACTCGACCAGAATACCTGCCTTTCAGAGAAGAGTGTGAGGTCAAAGCCTTTTGTCTACCAATAAAACTGAATGTTGACCAGGTATGTAGACAAGTTTGATATTATTGCTGCTCTATAATAAAGACTTTTGTCACAAAAGTCAAAATGCAAAATCGATGTCTCATGGCATTCCTTAACATGAGAGCTTTCATATGTCATTAACTCCCAGAGGACTGCTATAGTAGATTTCGTAAAAATTTTTACAATGGGCGTTGACCTACTTCTGTTCCATAGTCAATCTAATTATTTTTCAATTTATTTATTATTTTTTGTTTTTGAAGTAAAAAATATGTTTTATTTTATGATTTAGAGTAAAAAGTTTTGATGAAAATTTTTTTTATTTTAGCTATATATGGCCATAGAAACATGGCAACGAGATTATGACGAAACCATTTTGCTTGTTTACTTCCACATTCCTTCTTCGCGTGTATCAAGATCCTATGCTTGTCTAAGTGAAATTGAGCTCATCAGAAGTCATTTGTAAAACTTGTGATGAACCCTTCTGTTTCAGTAACAAAAGAAACTGTCTGATGTTAGAGCACCTTGTACCGTGATTTTTTTTTTTTTTTTTTAACACCTACCACTTTTTTTTCCCACAGTTACATGTTACAGTTTTAATAGATTTATTAGTTGATTCTATGAACTCTATTGTTTTTATTGTGTTTTTGTCTGCTGTATGTCAGAGAGAAAGATGAGAAGGAAAAAACAGAAGAAGAAGTTATATTTTAGTCAGTGGTGTCAATGATAACCTCAAATGTGAATGAAGTATCACAAATACATACCATTTTTAAAACCAAATTACTCAAAAACTATTCATGATATTTCAAAAATTAAAAAAGCAGCTTGCACATAATTGAGTGAATTATCATTATTTGTCATTTCTACTCAAATTATCACATATATAAAGTTTTTCCCCTATTACCATCTTCTTTGGACAGAATTTTTTTTTTTATTAAACTACACCTTAGCAAGAGCTTCACCAACATGTATTAAATAAATAACAAAATATTAGCATAGTGTGAAAGCTTATTAAATTCTGTTTACAGTAATATATAATTTAATGGGTTTTGCACAATTTTACAAAGAGATACAACCAAAAAAAAAAAAAAAATTATGAATTTGTCAGATTTAGCCAGTCCTTTGAGAGTTAAAACAGAAAGGGGTCAATAGAATTATTTATGAATTCAATAGATTCTTAATAATAATAACTTGTCAATTGACTTGTTTTATAATAAGTTTTCTCTCTATTTCTAAAGTGCTGAAAGTTACTTATACCATTATCATGGAGCAGTTACAATATTCCCAACCATACATTGCATCCTTTGGAAGAACATGCTTTGCTGATAACCATATAACCATATATATTTTTTTTTAACCATTAGATGATCGGGCCAGTTTAATAGAAAGAATAGTAGCAGTGCTGTAAGTTTTATTGGCTTTATTTCCAGTGGAACATTACTGGCATGCAGCAGTCATGATTTCAGTATTTATTTTTGCTGTCACATCAGATATCACAGCTGAGCTCACTGAAAATATGACATAAAGTTCACAGTTTATTGTAAACATTAAATTTTTCTGTGTTAAAAAAAGGAAGTATGCAGTTCATACCAAGATCTTGAAGTTTTAGAGTAATGAACTCCACTCTATGAGTCAACCAGTTCAGCCTCAGCAGCCTACGAAGGTTCCATAGATATCAGGTGAATGTGGTCTTAGGTTGCTGCAGAAGTCATAGGGCAGCTGTTGTAACTGTATCACTTCATGAGGACAGTAAAATTTGTGGTCATATATGGTCAGTCCTATAGCTGGTGGGGCCCTGTTGGCTCATCACTGATGACATCTAGACAATTTTCTTCCATTTGTGCTGGTCCTTCCTATATCTTAGTGTGATGGAAAGAGGAAGACCAATCTGTTCATTGATGTTATTTTCTCTTTTTTCAGTCTTCTTCATTTAGTTCTTTCCTGCAAAATGCCTTGCATGATGGATTTAGCCAAGCTCTTTGATCTTGTTACATGATTGTAGACATTTTTTTAAATGCATCTTTTATGAATTATTACAGAAAGCATCTTCAGTGTCTCAGCTGTCAATAATATTTCTGTGTTCAGGTTTCTCTCAGCTTTTTGCATAAGTTCATGGAGCAGCTGAGTGATCCAGAGTTAGAAACAGCTGCAGGAAGTTCTTCAGGAGGTGGCCGCTCCTCTCCCATGGGTGGGCGATCATCACCCATGGCGGGGCAACAAAGCCCTCGTCCATCCATATCCAACACAGAGCCCATCATGCGAGTGGGTGATCGCCAGGAACTGCTGAGAGATTTTGAGAAATTCAGTAATGAGCAGAGCCTTTATCTGGAGGTAATACATTTCTTGCTATATCTCGGCATCTGATATAGCTGTGTCGTAGACCTCTTTAAGTCTTAACGTTTTTCACTGTCAGGACTCTTCTGTGTAAATGTTTTGGTCTTTGCTGTTAAAATCTGTGACCTTTTTCAGCTGTTGTAAAGCCAAGCAAGCATTTGTTTTATTTAGTTGCTTAATGTCAGGCTACTCTTATTTTAATGATGTTTAGCCTGTTATACTTTATGTTAGAAATATATTTATTATTACATACTTTTGAAGTAGTTATTGATCAGGTTCCATCATTCACACATAGCTGAGATCACTGAGGTTTTGTCAAAGCAAATAAACCTGTGTGTTAATCAGTGTAGAGTCATGGCTTTTGTTATCTCTTACAGGCCAGGCTTGAAGAGCAAGAAAACTTGGAGAGGCCTCAAGAGGACTTACCTGTCTTTATTAAGTGAGTCTTCTACCTTGCATTTTTGTACAACTGTTATGGTATTGCTCTTTTCAGCTTTCATGTCTTTCCCATTTTTTTTTCTTCTGTATTATTTAATTGTTCATTTTTTTATTTTCATAAACTTTATGTAAGATTTTGTTCCCATTGCACTATTTGGCTATTTGCTTTTATTCTTGGAACAGAACATCTTGTTGTTGTATTTATTTTATTGAAAACCGCTTTTTTTTTCTTTATTTTTCACCATTTTTTCACACCCTCTTAGTGAGGTAAAAACAACCTGTTAAAAATTGCCATAATTCAATTTTGGAAATGCAGACTAATTTGCAAAACTCCTTTACCATTTCAACTTTTCAATATGTATGGTACCTTTTCTTTTGTTGCTATTTTTTCTTTCAAGTTTCCACGAATAACAGTATAGTATCAGTTCACCAAAACAAACCCTACAGTTTAGCTTAGCTTTAGCCTTTGGCAATCAAAAATATTTTCAGTGCTGACCTTATCTGTTAGATTTGAATGCTAAAACCAAAAATTACAGGCTCAAACTGCTATGATTGCATTCAGTCTCTCAAAAAGCCTTATAGAAATAGCATATGTCATACAGGCGATTCATATCGCTACTTCCATGATAAATGGTGTAAGTCACTGCAACAAAGGTAGCAGCAAAACCAGTGATATGTCATATAAGTAGTGAAAGGATTATAATGAGAAACTGCATCCATAAAATCTACAGGGATTGACTTTCCTCCCATTCTTTTGTCCTCAGATCGTTTATACTAATCTCAGACATTACCATCAAACTGGACTACAGGGGTAAACAGTGCGATATGGCCACAGTAAGTACTAAAAGTCCATGTCTTTGTTGATCTAAGCGAGTTATTTCAGAGATGAGCCCTCTATATCATTTTGTTGAGTATGGTGGCATAAAAAATTGTATGAATGAATTCAGTATGCATGCAAAATAATTTACCAAGAGAGGATCTTTTTTTTTTTTAATCTGTTTCAGTGTGTATTTAGTTGTTTATGAAGTTGTAAAGAGTCGTTTACAGTAGTGTGAAAGGCACTCTGTAAATATCAATGTTATTTCATTTGATTTTGATTTTTATACTGTTTAAACTTGTGCTTTACATGTGTTTGTTTGTTTAAGAAAGGAACAATCTATATCTTTCTTCCTCTTTCTCCCATCCTCCATTCTATTTTCTTTCTCTGTCATTTTCTTTATCCCTCTCCCTTTTCTTCTCTTTCAAAACCATCCTATAATGTGTGTCACTCATTCATTCCAGGGCATGGTGAGTGTCATGCTTGGCTTTGCCTCATTGACTGGTTCCATTATCAGACTGAAAAAGCTGAACTGCCAAAAAGGGTAAGTAATTCAAATTTCAAGATCCTCATAGCACTATCGTCTGAATCACACAATCTTCCGCAGCAGTTGGCTCATGCAGGCTTTTGCTTTTATATGTTCACAAAACATTGCAGAATAAGGATAATACAAGACACTATATTTCGAAATGTATGTTAACTAGAGAAGAGCTGATTATTTCACATGTTTTGTTCTCGTTCTCTCTATCTCACTTTCTCCTTCTTTGTCTTTTTTTTTCTATATATAGATATATTTTGCTTATATTTGGGTTTTTTTCCAGCACCCAACTGAAAAAAGAGTATTCCAACTTTGAGACACATCAGCTCTCAGGCAGCTAAATTGCACATAAAACAATAATACTGTCAGCATTAAACTGGCTCAGTTAACATTCTTATAAAGCAGACATATGTCATTTCTTATTAGAATAACTAATATTTAGCCAAGAATACTTATCATTGCAACGAGGTCTTGTGATGATATTTATTTTTCCAGCATCCTGGGATGGAACAAGCTGCTTATGTATGCTGCTAATGAGTGGCTGAAGGATATCAGGACCAATCAGATCCATTCTATCCTGAAGGGTGTTGGTAGCCTTTCCATCCTTTGTCAGATCTGTAAGTACCATCCACAAAATGAACATAAATTAATTGTGATCAATAGGACTCTCTACAGACTGCACAGATATTCTGAGGGAAAGACAGATGATCACTCAAATGAAATGCTTAAAGTTTCAAACATTGCTCTGTTGAAATAAGTTGACAACATCGATTGGAGGCAACAAGATGCCATAATGCAACACAAGGCATGGAATAATGGCACCATTTGTAACATGCACTTAAGAGGAATTCTATCAGTTGTATAATCTGCTGGTTTAGTTCAACTTTGCAGATGCTAGGCTCATATTGACCTGCAGAAACATCATGAACAGTATGTGAACTAATCCGTGATTCATTCTAAATGGGCGGCTATTTCACTCCGAATTATGCTGTTTTATCTTCACCATGACTTCACCAGCTACAAAGGCCTCCACTATCAATCATTCCAGGATGTGCCTTTTGTGGCCAAAAGAATCTGTTAAAGACATAAAACTGTACAGAAACTTCTTAGTACACTTGATTAGCAAGAGATGGTCATCACCAAACTTATCTGTCGTTCATGACTGTCTTTCTGTGCTTTTATCACTGAGGAAAATAAGTGATAGAACATTGCCCCTCTTTATTGGTGTGTGATACTTATAAATACCATTCTTTATGAAATTTTAAAAATGGACATATGGATCTTACCGATCGTGGTGTAAACAAACCACTCATAAATGAGTTGAACAGAAATAATAAGATCGCATCATCTTCTTAATATGCAAGCAGTATTTAAAGAAAATGCTGCAGTCTGAACGTAAACCGCTTGTTCAATGAAATGCACAAGTGAAAATGAGTATGTGAGGCTATGACAGAAGGTTTTGATTTTTTTGTGCTTGATTACACATGAACGATGCTTTATCAATATTTTCCTTTTCCTTATTCTCATGAGGAAATGTACACATTTGGAACGTATAGGCACAAGATGCAGATGAAATCAAGTTGGACCATTTGTGAGTAAGAAAAGGGAAAATATCAATGAAGAAAGTGACATTCATGATGTGTTTGATCAAGAGACAAACTCTCGTAACCTTTTGTCACAATCTCATTTGTCAGTGCATATGACCACTTAAATGTTTTGTTGTTGTAGTTATTTGAAAACAAAACAAATTTTTATTTCTATCTTTAAATAGATTATTTTTTATTTTTGCCGCTTGCATGATATTCAACATTTTGTTCGCAGTTCAAGGACTGACAGATTTGGTGCTCTTGCCCATTGAGCAGTACCAAAAGGACAGAAGAATTATTCGAGGTCTACAGCGTGGGGCCAACTCATTCACTTTGAATACAATTATGGCAATTCTGGAACTCACAAATAAAGTTGTGGGTTCAATACAGGTGAGATAATTTATCTTTTCTTTTAATTCTCAAGATTTGTGGTTAATTAAGAAAATGAAAATCTTTTTACTGAAAAATATTTGAAAATATAAATTTATTGGTTTTGCTGTATTAATTTGTTTTTGTTTTTTTTAATTCTGGAATTGGATTTAAGCTGGAAAAAATGTAAAGGAAACTATGCTTTGGCTGTGGTCTCAATCTGTCTTTGTTATAATTGTCAGTCTTTAAAGATTTATTAAGGTTTGTAATGTGAAAACTAAAGACCATGTTGTGCAAAAGATCTAAAATCATTACTGTTACAAGCTGTCAAAGTAGAAGAAAAAAATTTTTTCATGAAAAAATAATTGTCTCAGAAACTTGGCCACATAATAAAGAAAACACAGCCCACTCTTGGGTTACAGTACATGAAATGGGATCAAAGTACAGTAGTAAGACTAGATGAGTCTCATTTCATCTGTGAACACTGTCCATATATTTGATGCTCTCAGTACTGTGCTGAGTTGGGCTATGACATGATGTCACCTGGACCAAGTGTGCGGAGACGCAAGCAACATCGACACAGAAATCGACAACCCAGGACCACAGCTGAGGGAGCCAAGGCAGCATTGGAACTGATGACAGAGGTAAATTCATAACCCTTAAAAATAAAACTGCTGGAATGCTAGTATTGTCTGCAATGATGTCAGGTTAAGCTTTAAAGACAATATAAGACATGTATCTTGCTTTGAATTATATGTATTTGGGAAAAATAATTTATGTGCAAAATATAATGACCACATTCTCAAATTGTATTCAGCTTCTTGACACTGCTAGAGTTAAAACAGATATTCGTGGAAATCTCATATACCTTAGTGCTTTGAAAATGCAAGCCTGAATCAGTTTGGATGTACTTTTGAAGATAATGCATTTCCTTTTTGTCTGTCATCTCATTCTCTCTTTCTGTGTTTTTCCTTCAATCTCTCCATCTATCCATCCATCCATCCATCCATCCATCATTCATCCATCCATCCATCCATCCATCCTTTCATCCATCACTTTCTGTATCTTTGTCTCTCTTGCATTCTTTCAATGTCCATTTTCCCTTTGCCCTGTCTTTCTCTCAATTTCTGTCCCTTTTCCGTTTTTTCCTTTCTTCTTTCATTCATATTCATCCACTGTGTATATATATATATATATGGATATGTAAGGAGACCAGCCAGCTGTTTCTTTATTTTTTCATAATTTTCCTTTTTTACAAATGTTATTCTTTTACAGAAATGTGGCTGGTCTCTCTATCATATACATAATTTTTATGATACATGTTATGCTCTCAGATTTTGAGTAAAAAGCAAATATGCCTTCCTTCATTTCAGGGTGTGAAGGAATCAGCCTCCCATCTCTCAGCTATAGTCAGTGAGGAGAGTGCTCACAAGGGGTATGTGGGTGTTGTGGGTGGAACTTTGCGGAATGCTACCCCTGAGTGTCTGTTCAAGCCCTTGGCTCTGCTGGCAGAAGCGGGGACCAACATCGTGCAAGGAGCCAGGAACGAAGTGGATCCCAGTGTGATGAAGGAAGAGGAGGATCGCTGGAAACAGGCTTGATATACCAGAGTGGGGGGGGATTTGAGAGTGAGAGAAGAGTGGAGGTTGCTTGTGGATTGAGGATTTGGGAACAGGAAGGTAGAGCAAAGGTTTGGGAACAGAGGTTTGGGAATGGCACGAGATCTGGGACTTAATTAAAGATTTGAGAGCAGAAACTTTGATGTGGAGTAAGAGTTTAGGAACAGAAACATGGGATTAAAGTGAGGTTTGGAAGTTGATTGAAGATTTGGGTTTTTCAGAATTGGACAAAGGTCTAGGAATGGAAGTTTGGCAAGAGAGCAAGGTCATGAATGTTAGCATTTGAGTATCTGATGAAAGTTTGGGAGTGCAGTGAGGGTCTGGAAGAAAAGATATAGTGTGAATCTCTTATTGTGGATATAGTAGAGTGGATATAATTTTGCTTTCTGAACGAAAATGATACACTTTTGTTTCTCTTGAAAGGTGGTAATGGGTCTGAAATGGACATTTTTAAGTATAGAAGTCATGTTTGCCAGAAATGAGCTTGAAAGACGGAGGTAGAGTTTAATCCTAGAGGTGTTGGTGGAAATTTCTGAAGTGTCCTGATTTCCATGTTTTTATCAGTTCATATTAAAAGAATGTTCTTTTTCATCTGAAGGAAATACAAAATGTGTACCTTATCATTATAGTGTTTGGTTATAACATTGATTGAGAAATAGTATTTCCAAAGCAACCTTGATCACGTCAGCCTCTTAATACTTCTAGGATTAAGGTATAGAATACTGTTACAAACATTTTAAGTGATGCATTGATCTTGTTTGTCTTTAAAGACAGTGAGGGATGCCAAATAATTATAGAGGTGGATGATATAACACCAGTGCAGATGTGAACAGTTTTTAGAAAAGGTCAGGTTGAAAATGCAAATTTTTCTTTTGCATATAACAGAGAATGTTTGTTGGTGGAGTGTTAAAGTTGAGATGAAATAACAGAAGAGTCTCTGATGGGAAGCAGAGCTTCAGTTAGATTTGTTACTAATATTACTTGAGCAAAAGAATTTGGGATGTGCTTTTGTCTGTAGGATAAATCTGAGCTGGTGTGGTTATGAGGAAAATTCAGTTATGCACTGATAATTCTAAATTTTCATGTCTAAAGTTAGAGTTTTCATTACTGTTAATAGACTGGGGCACAAGTTTATGGCAGGGTCCAGCAATCATACAATGAGCATTGGTAGTGAGATCAGCCTATTCATAGCTTCAAATCTTCTACAACACTAAACCACCTGGTCATGAGAAAGGAAGAAAAATAGTAAGAGAGATCTCAGAATTTTCACTTTGCACATACAGAATTTTCAATTTTCACACATATTCAAAACCACTTCAATACTAAATGAACCATATCAACAAATGTCTTGCGACCAGGGCAAATGAGTCAGAAGTCGCCCCGGGCGACAAAGATCCACAGCTGTTTTCAGTCGTTTTTAAGTACTTTCTGACTAAGATACTAAAAGTTTTTTTATAGTTTTTTCAGAAAATGACGATTTAACCTTTTTCAACCTGAAAAAAAGAAAACTTTTAGTATCATAGTCGTAAAATAGTAGAAAACTGTAAAAAAGAACTGTAACTGGAAATCACACAGCGCGACTTCTGACTCATTTGCCCAGGGCGCAAGACAAATGGCGGAGTATACTTGTTCCATACATAAGCCCTGCATTTAAACAGCACTTTTTTTTTTTTTTTTGCCTTTTTCTACATTTAACTTTTTAACAGTGTTTTTTATTGTAGAGTATACTGATTTGTGAATGGGCCAGAAACTTTACATGCATTTGTTTTAAACAGGCACCAAAGGTTTGTAAAGGACCCCATGATCATGATTTACCCATTATGTTTTTTTTTGTTGTTGTTTTTTTTCATTTTAACTAGATCTAGATGTCGTGACATATTGATAATCACACAACATGAAAATCTATCTCTCTTGATCTATAACATGGTACTGCATTTGTACATTCCATGCAGTCCAGTGTCGAGTTTGTAAAAGGATGGATTTTATCTCTATGGAACCATTTTCATCAGTCATTGGCTTATTTTGTGATATCAAGTTTCAGAGCACTTTGTTCTATTCATTGTAGAGAAAATGTTCTTTAGACATCACAACTTCATGCATAAAACAACTTCAACATAATAATATATGAAGAGAAATCAGTCTGAGCATTTCCTTGAATAAATCATTTATAATTGAAATATGGTTTATTATGTAGATCTATATATAAATTAGAGCAGAGATTTGTCTTATGACAGAGTATCAGAGATTTGTCCATGTGTTCAAATCAGAGCAGACCAATCATAAATTCGGTATATCATTTTCTGTGTAAACTGATAAGGTGTCCATTAGTAAATGTTGTCAGTGAGTATTACAAGTTGTGAGATGGCTGAGGAAACTTTAGTCTGAAATGTTAAACTGAATCATTTTAAATGTTTATGGAGATTTGCTCTCAGTGTAGAAATTAAAAAATGATTAAAAATGTACTTTTTTTGGTTCTTTTTATTTTTTTTCCTTCATTTGCTGTGTCTTTTTTCAGTGCTTCTGATTTTTTCTTGTTGTTTTGTTTTGTTTTTTTTGTTGTGAGATTGATTTAAAGATGTGGCTTATGTATTTTCATTCAGCATATCTGCTGTCACTGTCTTCCTCTTCAGTATTTTTTGTGATTTGTCAGCAATGTTCCTTCACTGCACTGATATAATGTACATTTTTATTCCTATCAGACAAATTGCTTTTAGAGAGACTTGTGAGCCACACATGCTTCCAATAAGTTTAATCAAAATTCAGGCAAAAAGAAAGGTTTTTGAAATTGATGAATACAAAGAGGTGTGCCAGTTTTATATCATCAGCTCAGGTGAAGAACCTTCCACCTACAATGATTTGAAAAGAACTGTTAGGGTATTCTTGCTCGGAAGCTTGCAACATGCATGATAAATTATGTGACATGATTTGCTGAAAAGCAGTAATTTTGCATGATTAATAATGAATATTGTGTAGCATTTCAACAAAGTGTTGTGCCACACATGTACTTTCTGCAACTGAAATATTGACACACTTAAGGTAATTGCCTAAGTCATTTTTCACTATTTTGAGAAAAATGGAAAATGAAAAAACACTTTCATTTCACCAGGTAACACCACACGTTTTATTTCAAATGGTGCAAGCTTTTGTTGAAATAGAATGTTGGAAATATTGCTTAAAGACTAATGTTTGGAAAAGGGAAGTATTCAGCTATGGCTTGAACTCACTTTGGCCAAAAAATGACTTGAGGCAATTATAATTATGAACATGAAATATATGTGATATAGGGTGTGACCAGTGAAAATGATGAGTGGTGAGAGAATACATATGGTGCTAGGGAAAAGGATTTAAGCAGATTCAAGTGGCACTGTATGATATGCACTGTATGATAAGCAAGAATCATTGAACTGTTCTTCTTTCAACAAAAATATTAAATGCAGTATGTGTGTCATGTTGTCAAACTGAATTAGTGGCTGTAAACATTAGTGTCAAGAATGCATGTGGCAGACTGATGTAAATATATGCAGTTAAAGAAGCTGATTCAGTCCATCTTACTTGGAAAAAAAATGTTTTGCTCCATAATCTGACATGTCTTTCATAATTTGGCTGTACATTCACCAGTTTTGACTATTGGATAAGAGATAGGAACACCAGAGGTGATGATAGTGACATGTTACATAAATGTTAATTCTCTCCTCTTTGCCTTGTAAATTTCCTCATTTTGAAGTTGCCAGTCATCATTTGATGTTTTGGCTTGTTTTCAGTTTATTTTTATTTTTGATGTTTTGTTTTTTTTTTAACCGTGAGAGAAACTTTCTTAAGATTAATGGATAAATTGAGAATTTTTCTGATATTTAGTCCTGAATGATTCACGTTAGCAGATTGCATTGCAGCGTAGTTACAATTGTGTTTGATATGACTGTTATCAACTATAGTTTCATTATTTACATCCAACAATGGCTTTCCCGACATCATTCATATGTCAGTTTTATGCATTTCTTTTTTCTTTTATATTGACGGCAACTCATTCATCTCTTCAGAATTTTTTGCTAATTTTTTTTTTTTTTTAATTTCTTGTATGCATTCATTCCTTCAATAACTCTATTCCCAATAAAATTTAAAAATCTAAGACTAGATGGACTTGTTTTCATCAAATTTTTTTGTTTTTGTTTTTGTTTCATATTTCATATTTCTTCATTTTTATATCACTACATTTTTTCTTTGCATTTCTTTATAGTCTGAGCAAACTTTTGTACTGTCAGAGGCTGATGCTATATGTAAGAATTATCAAATACGGTAAAAGATACGGTCATAGATGTAGAGTGAGTCATGGATCTGAAAAATATATTTCAACGGTTTTAGTTTTCCATGTTGCATTTGCTCTTTTGTGTGCAAAGTGAATCGCAATTACTTTTTTTGTTGTTTTTTTTTGTTTGTTTTAGTAGTGTTTTCATTGTTGTTATTTGTACTTTTTTTTCCTTTTTTTGTTATGTAATGTATTGAATGAGCATGACTGGATTGAAAGAAAGAATCCCTAAAATAAGATTTCTGGTATATTGCTTTATTCTATTGATTGTGTTGCATTTACATTGCAGACTCTAGTCTAAGGCTTCAAAACTGATACTTTACAAGATTGTCCAATGTACACATATTGTCATGTTTCTGTAAATGAATGTGACTGACCTACTGCAGCTTTCACTAATGCCACTTTGCTAATAATTCAGTGTTTGAACATTTTGTCTATATGTTACCTTCAATTTTTGTTTGTGTGGAAATATGCATGGTCTGTCTGTCAAATAAATATAGTTCTTTTATAACCAATGATTTCTGTTTCTTTTTTTCCTATTTTTGGTGTTTGTTTTTATTTGTTCATGTTTGTTTATTTCCTTTTTAGTCCATCTGTCAGTTAGTTTTTGTAAAACAGTAACGTTCATTTCTTTTTCTTTTGACTTCTTTCTTTTATTATTTTATTAAATTTCATTTTATTTTACTTTAGTCTGTTTTGCAAGTATTTTATTTCATTTTTATTTTTTTTTTTTTATTTACTGATATGAAAGCTGAGGAAAAAGTGATTGTAGTTTGTGGGTTGATGGTTTTTGAGGATTAAGAATATTCATCTCACTTTGAAATCTTATACAAGTTAGTTGAGCTTAATTTGCTCCTGTCAGATGTGTTTGCTGCCTCATATGTTGTTTGGCAGAAACTTTGCAAGAGCATGCAAATGATGGTTAACAGTCCATCCACAGTACAGAATTTGGATGCTTACTTACATGAATCACTTTTACAAAATGGAAATCACAAATTCAGACATTTTTTTATTAGAAATAAGCTTGTTTAAGTTCTCACTGAATTATATTTGCGTTTGATAAAAGCGCGGAGACTTTCCACATGAAGAAAATCCAAATTTATTCTATCACCCAAACAGACAAATTTCACCAGACAAATTTACTTTCAGTGATGAATTGATTATATGACAATTTTGTAACACAAAAGAGCCAAATTAAATAATATTAATTTATTTTAACATTACATCACAGTTAAGACAATTGTGTTTCATAGGAGCTTGCTTTATCATCGTTACTTGACATTTTTTCTGCATAGTCGTTGCTGATTTGAAAATCTGATAAACTGTTAACATATATTGTTCTTTGTATTGTATATGTTGCATAAAGTAGTCTGTATATCTGCTTTCATTGAGCTATTTTTAAGTATAATGCAATGAACATTTGAAACATGCAACAGATTCCTATGTCAATCAACAAATGCTAGACCTGGTATCTTGGTTTAAAAAAAAAATATCCTGTAATGATGTCTTGTTTATTCGTCATGTCTTTCATTGTATGGATTAATCAGGGATGAAATAGTTGGGAAATTACATCGTACAGTTGCTGCATAGAATGGATGACAGGGTATAGAATGAGAAATTGTGCAGCTGTCTCGTAAGATTTTGTCATGAGGCAAAGGCAAAGAATATTTACCATAACTCATTAGCATGGCATTTTTTTTTTTGAAAGTCAGTTTTACATCAAAAAAGTTTGATCACAGATTTCTGCTATATACACAATAATTGTTTTTACTCTGTCACCATTGTGTTAAAATATCAATGGGATATTCTGAGTAAAAATAGTTAGCCCCACTTATAATCATGGAAAAAAAACAACAACAAAAATATAATAAAGCAGGTACAAAGTTGGCTGCTAAGTGGTAGATTTAGTAGTAACAGCCATAAAGCAGTTGGAACTGATGCTAGTGCTATTGTTGAGGGAACTGCCCAGAAAGTTTTTTTTTTAAGTCTCTTTTCTATTTCACCACAAGCATGGTGGTTACATTTTCAATGTTGAAACAGAGAAGTGCATATGTAAAATGTGTTGGAAAGAACGATGGAAGTTTCAGAAAATAGTATCTCACAATGAAAAATTAAGTGGGCTACATCTTGCAAAAATAACCTTAGCATTTCTGAACTCAAATTAGACTTCATTGTCTTTGGTTTATCCTTTCATTGAACGTTCCTGAGGCCAGGACGTATGTTCCCAAACATGCCAATATTTTGAAGGTTGCCAGTCCAAATATTTTGATACGCAGCAATCTGAGATAATATCACATGAATTTTTGCACAAAAGATGAACATTGTAATTATAATGTCTGAATGTATGTCTTTGGATATTCCACGCCATGACAGATCATACTTAAGCAGTGGAGGATATCAGGTGATATACATTGATATGTAACTGCTAACATTATGAATTATGCTTGTGCAATACTGATGATATACATATGTTACAATGTCCATTTCCTGGGTATACCATGATTTGACCAATGATGGCTAGCACAAATTAATGCAAAGGAGTGTACATGCATAAGGACTTCTCAAATGTGGTACAAAACATGTATGTTGTAAGTTTGAATGCCTGCTTCATTGTAGTAACAGAGCAGGAAATCACAATTTTTGTGTTGACCTCGTTGTGTGCAATTTTGGAATCTAATTCAATGCAGTCTCATTATCAAAAATCTAAAAACATACAGATCTAGTTTGTTCTTTGCAGGACATTTATGTTTGTAAATTTAACCATCAAATGTGGCTTGAGATGTTTTATGTTGTATGTAAACACATTTACAAGGTGATACTATGTAGGAACATGGATCAGAATGATATAACAGTGACTTATCTTTTATGTCTATTTGGTTTGGTTTCTTTTTTTCTTTTTTTTTTTCATCTATTGTTTAATGACATTTTATTACATGTCCTTGCATATTTTTTAATAATTTTATTTCCAGAGCAGAATAAACAAAGAAGTGAAGACAATCTTATTTTTTACCAGAGTTTCATATTTTTTTTTACTTTCATACATGGTACAAAGGAAGTCAGTGAGTAGTGATGACATTTCCTTACAACATAGATCTAGACAGGCAGACATGCAATACAGACAGTGGCATGATACAAGATACAACCAATAGTTGTGTCATGCACGTGATGCATAAAAGATTTGCATATAGATTAGCAGTTTTTTAAGACCTTTTGAGTGGGAACAGGATTCAATGAGCAGCAAGTCAAGTGATAGTAATGTCACACATCAATTTTAGCTATATTACCTGTGTTATTTAAAGTGCTGTTCTCAAAATGGGAATAGTGAAAGTATGAAGACAGATACTAAATCCTGCTAAGTTTGATAACGGAGTGAATGTTCTGTTCAAAATTGGACACTAAGAGATACCTTATTGACCATCACTTGTAGTAACAGTCGTGATATGATGTCCATGAAGTCATTATGAATGTGGACTTTTTTGTTGCATCATTACAAAACATGTGTTTTCATGCAAGTACCTTAATAAAAGTATCCCCTTTTTGTATTTTGAGATGAAGGTTGGTGGGCTTTCTGCATTTTATTGGTGTTATTGTGCAGTCTTTTCTCAATTCAGTACCATAATAAAGCTGAGTCTTGGCACCCCCTTCCCACCCACCACCCCCTCCCTGTTTCCTCTTTCATTCCCTTCTCCTCTCTGTGTGTTGAAGTTAAGGCGTACTGGTATAACGAAATGCAGTCACAACTGATATCATGCCAACTGCCATTAAGTGACAACTTCAGTAATTCCAGAGCTCCTCTTACTCTGTCATATTTGACAGTGAGTCAAAAGGAAACCAAGTGACTCAGCCATAAATACTTGATACTCCCCAAAAGGAATCAGGTGGATACATTGATGGGATGTACATCTGTGTTTGATACATACATCTGTGTGTGTGTGCTTTTATTTTGTTTATTGCTATATGCAGTGCAAATTCATAAACTGGCTTTTATTGTGATGACATTATCATGATGAAGTCTCTTTCGTGATGAAATACATGTATTAGGAAAGATGTTATACATGTAGTTCCTTTTAAACCAAGTTGCTCTCATCTTCCACGATGACTCTCAGCATTTTTACCCATGTATTGGTGTGTCTATTACCTATAACTGTATCTTAGGGAGTATTTATCTATGGAAACAAAATTAATTTTGTTTCTTTTTTAATCATCAAGGGTATAAAATATGTAGACAAAAATATGTATTGCACCTCTGATTCACTGTATTTTGATGTTCAATGAAATATCTGATTGACATATTTCAAGCGTTTTATTATCAGTTGTTCTCCTGGTCATCTAATTTTTTTTTTCATTTTGTTTGTTTTGTTTTTGTTTTGTTGTTGTTGTTGTTGTTGTTTTTTTAAAACCATGATCATTTTGTTTTATTATCTTTGTTGCTGTTGTCGTAGTCATTGTTGTTGTTGTTGCTGTGTATGTTTTCTCTTGGTCTTGCAGAGAAAAGGGTTCATTTGTATAGAAGTTAAGTGTTCAAGAGAAACAAACATTTTTTAGAGAATGAACACATTGCAATTTTAGGTTTTGAATTCTATGAATATAGATCTATGGTTCTACGTATTTCAATTAATTAACCAATATTGAAGCTAGCATGAATGCCACATCTAGTTTGCCTAAAACTTAGCTTATATTTTTCTTCAAGCATTACAGATAATGTGATCTGTATGTAAAGCAATCTGCTCCTGCAACTTTGCCATTTGTCTGCTTTTTGCTGTTAGTGCCAAAGTGAATCACCTCCTTGTCAGTATGACCGTACAGAATATCGTATCCCTTGTCAGTATGACCGTACAGAACATAAGCTGTCTTATTCTTAATTAAATAAAGGTTTTCCGATAAACTGAAATGCAGTATAGTTGTTCATTTTCTTCTGTACCTTGTAAATGTCTGTGTGTGTTTATGTATGTATGTGGACATGCATATGTGCGTGCGTGAACAGAAAATGTCCAGTCCTATTAATGTGACTCTCAGAGATGAGATTTTAAAATCCACTAATACACTTGAAAAAAATGAGTTCTTTGAGGTTGATGAAAGCATTTATTTCAATATATGTGCTATAAGAAGTGTTATGTGTGTGTTAACACCAGGATGATAGATGACGCCCAAAACCAATGGTGGTGCCATAGACAACATTACCAACAGCTCAGCAAAACTTTCATCGGTTAGATTTTTATCTCTTCACACATTCAGATCATTAAGAAAATAGACACTGTTCACAGTAAAGTAAAGGCTGTCTCTCTCAAACTGCGAGCCAGTAAGCACTTCACGATAGTGACAGAGATGACAGAATGCACTGTTGCTATGTTTGGTTTGAGCGTAGTTTCAATAACTATTTCAGAGATACTTCTGGTGGAAACATAACAGGAACAAATGAAAGAGAGTAATTAAAATTCCATAGTCCTATTCGGTCGCACTCACTAAAGGAAAGGGGGGGGGGGGGGCAAGTGGATATACATTAATTTAAACAAATTTTGCTGCTTTTGAGAAATTTGACACTAAATTACTAAATAGGACTGAGGAGAGAGCATGAGATCGTTTAAAAGTAAATTTGCCCTTTTCATACAAAGGGCCTACATATCACATGGAACTCCCGGCTTCAGTAGCGGTCATCCACAAGAAAAATCATAATTTAAAAAACAAACATATTTTAATTAATCACAAAAATGGACCAGCCCATCCCATTCCTCAGACTAGGGTGTAAATACCTTTCAACCGCGTCCTAACAATGTGCATTAACATTCTCAGTCGTAAAGGTAGATAGCCCCATAGACAAAGTTATACATGTATTGTTGTGTCGATGGATAGCTCACGTATGGGTTAGCAGCTAAGGCAATGCAGGAGAGCGCGACAATGGCAGACAAGGTTTCGGTCTCTTTCAATGTTTCAGTGCTGCGAGTCCCAGTGCCAGCCCAGCTCCTTGTACATGGACAGCTTGGGATGGCTCTGAACCCAACGGTTGGTGGGCTCCACAAGACTGTTGCCCACCTTCCATCCGTACATCCTGGTTTCGGTCGGAGGTAACGGTCTGAAATGCATTGTACATAATTATATGTACGCCGTTTGTTACACGTATATAAGATTATAAACTTTGTTTTTCACTGTGTCTGCTCGATAACCCCCTCCCCCCCCCCCAATTCCCTACTCTACCATATTATTTCAAATATGAAAAAAATGTATTCCAATTTAACCCTAAACACCAATGAACGCCACCCCAAACAGCCAATGAACGTGACCAAGCGTCTGACCACGTGAAAGCTGAAAACGGGTGTAAGCCTGCACAATGCATCTTAGTATCGGGTCTTTTCAGTAAAAACTGCGTAGAAAGTTAGGACATCTTTCTTCCGCGCTGTTTATCAACAGCAGACTATTATTGTTTCAATAATACGTGTGCAATAATAATCACATTGTTTCACATGTAATGAGCCATTTTGATCGTCAACCAAATTAATTCCCTTGCCAGGTAAACGTACAAGCGATATAACACAAGCGTAGTAAGGAGGGGGGAAAAATCACTTTTTCTATTCGGGGGGGGGGGGGGGGGGGGGAGGTCCCGGGGG
>JBCEWB010094759.1:0-12334 GCA_039654565.1 Peronia peronii
AATGTTGAATGACCATTGGTCAAAAACATTAGAATGGACATATCCACTTTTTGATACCATTTTTATACGCAGAAAAGCAGGGCTTTTAAGAGAAAACAAAAACCCAAAACCGCATTTTTTTGAGCACAGTCCAAATTTCAGGACCCGCCCCCCGTAAAGCCTATCGAATCTACATACCCTCCGAATAACAAAAGTAGTGTTTTTGATTAAATTACGGAAAATGACTAAATAAACAAATTAAATGGTAATAGATGATACAAAAAGAAGACTAAAAGAAGACCCTCTGAAATTTACCACACACTAAGTGTGGTGGTAATTAGTAAATCAGTCGAAAGAAAGAAGGCAAGAAGTAAGAAAAGAAAATATGGATGACTTAAAACAAAAGAGGTAAAAAAGACATAGAAGAGAGTCACCTTATTTGAGTTGCAAATGTGTGAGTAGAAAATAAATGCAATGCCCTTGTAAAAACGTACACAAAGGAAGAAAACAAGATGGACCTAGACATAGGGCAACAATAACAAACAAGATCCCATTTTCTTTTCATATTAGATGTGGTAGATATAAATGCTTGTGTAAACACTCATATAACCTTGGACACTACAAAAGTCCAATGAAATGGCGAAAGACTTCAGATCCTCAGAATAGCGCCATTTGTTGTTTGAAGTTTTCGTTTAGCTGCTTTTATTTTATTTTCAGTCTTTGGTAGGGTCTCTAAGTCGACGAACTAGTGTAACATATCATCCTGAAGAATGTGCATCTGCTTTAGCTCTTCAAGGAGGTAAACTTTTTTCTCTATCTATCCTTGTCACCTTTTTGCTGATTTTTTTCCTTTGTCGAGACAAAAACAAACAAACAAACAAACAAACCACTCTCTTTTGTGGCTGTCACTTCACTCATATCCTCAACAGATAGGCATGAAAAGATCAAGAGGGATGAGAAAAAGAATGCTCATTCTGAGCCGTTTTTCACACTGGAATGAGAGCAACTAGGAATTAGTAAGTTGCGGATTTTGGAAAAGCACGCTTGTTTGGTCTGTGCTGGATATGTGTCAAAATTCTTGACACAGCATCCCTGCTAAATCTTTGTATCTTCAGTCTTTCGTAAAAATCTGTATCTAGAAAGTAAGTGCTACACACTTTGTGAGTCTGTGTGAATTTAGATTGCAAAGAATTAACATGGACGAGAAAAATGGGGCATCATGCTACCCAACAAAATTACATGCACTTTTCAACTGAGTCGGTAAAAGCTCTTTTTTTTTTCCGCTCTCCTCTTTGTTGTTTGTTCACGCACTTCTCCAATCATCTTTTATCTCTGAAAACCAGTAAGCCAGTAAATATCCTCTAATTAATCAATATCCCCTAATTAGTTTGGACAAAAATTGCAGATCATCTAGACCTAGCTCCTAAATCTAAGATGAATTTAAATTATGGCAATCTTTGGATCTCTCTGTATAAATCTGGATTAAATGACAGTGAAGATGAATTGGCTGGCTATGGTCAGTGGAATAAGGTGGGCCATGGGCTGGGTGGCTCTTTAACTCTTCTGTTTTAAATCATCCATTTTTTCTCTTCTTCCTTCTCGTTTTCTTGCCTTCACTCTTTCAACTGATCCACTAATTAGCATCAGATTTAATGTGTGGTACATGTCAGTAGACTTTCCATTACTACCCTTAGTTGGTAAACTGTTATCATTTATATTATTCTGTTTTCCTCTATAATTAAATCACTAACACTACTATTTGGAGGGCTATCTAGGTTCAAAAGGCTTTATAAATATGAAGGATGCAAGGGGAAAACCAGAGATGTCCATTTTTGGCTATTTTGAGATAATGCTTTGTTCATTATGCTGGGGCCATGCTGCATCTTAGCAAAACATCAGATTACCCAAAAACCAGCGCAGTCGCTCGCAATGAGAGAAACAAAAATATGCGTGCAATGGAAAAACCAGCGATGTCACAGAGTTACAAGTTGAGAACAAGAGATGTCCTCTTGGAGTGACTTCCCTTCTGTTATTGTATTGTCATGATAGTCTCCCTTGTTTTCCTGTTTCGAATTGAAAGAGAGTATTTGGCCACGTGACCAGTCTAAATTGTCTTTGTTTACACCAACATGGCTGACAGTGACAGACTATCAGAACAACAGGATTTCAAATAAATAAATAAATTTAATAAATAAAACGTCCTAAATTTGGTAGAAAATGGGAGAGGGAGCGAACCGAAAGAACATCAAGCCATGTCGCTGGTGTTCCCTGCAACTGCAGGAGGTTGCATTGTTTTGTTGCGACCAGTACTGAGGAACGACATAGCCCTCTCCATCGTTTCAACGGCCTGGGATCTAAGAACAAACAGGACAGCATCCCACCCACCCCCTTTTTTTTCTCTAAGTTTTTAAATTCTGTTTCTCTAGTCTTTGCTTGATATGCTTCCTTTTTTTTAAATTAATAATTTGATTAATAATTTGATATGTTGTTGCTCTGGTCCTTTAAATTAAAAAGAAAAAAACGATTTTTATCATATTAATGCTTTGCTTTTAATTCCACCACCGCAATTTCTTTGTGAGTATATGCCAGACTAATTCAAATGTTGTGTATGTGGTCAGTGTCTCAACTAAGTGTTAAAGTCTAAATTAGTCTTAATTATAAAATTCTTGTATTTTAGTAGGCTTCATAACATTCAACTCTCGTTTCCTCTGTCTTCTCCAAAGATCCACTCATCTTATTGTGATCGTGCTTCCCGTGGCAATGTTAGGCCTCACCCTTTTAGCCCAACTGCTTAAGTCTAAACAGAAATCTTCTCGAAACAACTCACGTGATAGCTATAACATCAAATACTATGAAATATTGAACAGTCGTGTTTAGAGTAAGTCCTTGCAGTGTAAATAGAAGGTATTCATGCCCGGAGACTGCATTTTGGCTCAAAATTAAGATTTTAACAGTGTTACATGACCTTTAATTTTAATTTGCCGGTAACTTTAAATAGAACAGTATCCACGTAAAATATTGTTTAACCTTAACATCTCAAAGGATAATCATGTTTTTGATGGTGACTAAAAGCATATCAGGTGCAATAGAGCAACATAAATTACAATAAAGTGAAAAACAAGGGGAAAACAAGAGATGTCCATTTTAACCATGTTCCCAAAAATGTTACATAACGTCAATATGGATCCTCTCAAAATTATCTAGCCAACAAATGGACAAACTAACAGTAAATGCACAGAAAATTATCCTAAGTGACAGCAAAAATTGGCCAGAAGTCTTTGAATCTTATTTTTCAGTTTTCTCAAAAGTGCCAAAATGTGACATCTCTGGTTTTCCCCTCGCACCCTTTATATGTATTTATTAACCCTGTCAGTCATAACGAAGAGTTTTGGTCATGAATTTTCTATCCATCCTCTGTTTCTAATGTTTGTTTGTTTTTTCTTTTATATACGCGCTTTCTTCCATAAGTGCAGTCGACTTCTTGACTTCGAGCTCGGAAGCTCTGTTCAAATTGGACTGGAAGTTGCCCAGCCGCGCCGGGTCTATTTAATAGTATGTCTATGGACCGGTTCGCCTCGCTGCGAGTCCACATGCCATGGACCTAGTGCTAATCGGTGAATCATTTACTTTTTAAAAAACTAAATGAAAGAAGGAAGGCGTGGCAGTAACAACTGAGAAAAGAAAATCGGGAAAGTATAAAGCAAACGAGATAGAGAAAAAAATAGAAGAAAGCTAAACTAAGTGTAGGCTATAGCTTCTAATTTGAGTTGTAAATGTGTGAGTAGAAAACAAAAGAGGTGCTGCTGTAAAGATATATAATCTTGGACACTATAAAATTGCAAAGAGATGGCGGGAAACTTTAGGTAGCATAGTACTACCTGAAATTTTAGCTCAGTTGCTTTCATTTCATTTTCAATCAGTGGTAGGTCAAAGTTCTGTTGTAACAAATCGTCCCTAAGAATGTGCGCCTACTTCAGCTCTTCAAGCAAACTTTTTTTTCCTCTTCTAGTTGCCTTTTTCTTCAATTAAAAACAAATATGTGTTTTGTCACGAGAGAAGCATTTTATTTGTGACTGTTAATTAATTCAGTGCAGAGAAGATGGGCAGGAGGAAAAAAATCAAGACGGATGAGATCAATCAAATTAGGCACAATTCTCACTTATCAATATCCCTAACTGAAGCATACTTTTTTAAAGGATGCAGCTTTTTCAATTATTTCTTTTTTCATAGAAAGTGTTTAAAAAATGAATGCTTCGAAGCACTAAATCTAAACAGGTTACCGGTACCTTTATCTAAATCTAACAGAATACTTCTGAACGTGACAATAGAGCATAACCAATGAGAAAATATTAATTAATGCATACAGGCTTTTGTTTTGTGAATGATGTTTGTCTCCATGACTGACAGAAAGTTTCTGCACAGTTTGCTCCCCAGAAGATTGAAACAAAGAATAATAGACTACGTTCTGAATCACTATATGTACAGTCTAGATAGATGTAGATCTCGATCTAGGTAAATTTACAAGCAAATTTCGTTTCCTGTCACAAATCGGAGAGTATTAAGAGAGGGGGGGGGGGGGGGGTTGCTGGTCATGAAAATAAGGTTTTGGGACTTGACCTAAAACATCAAAAACGGGGTTTTGCTATTTTTGCACACTTTGAACTCTTCTCATACCAGAAAACCAACAGATGGGGCCAGAAGCATATGTCTTACGCCCCAAAACGGCACCAACAGGGCACCACTAAATGACTGTATGGAGATATAATAAATATTCAGTTGGCGGATTTCACAGAGCAGATTTTGCCCATTTACTCTATCGGGGCAAACAGAGTCAAAATTCAAAATTGCTCAAAGGTATCATTTTAAAGAGCGTCCAAAGCTCTTCAAGAAAATATACAGTCTTTAAGCTACAGATTATCCGTTACCTGGTAAGAGGCAAAAGAGTTACGACCCCCTGTCATTCACGACAAAGCCCTAAACTGTTGAGGAGAGTCAGTTTTTTGCCTCCAAACACATAATTAAAACATTTTATATCTATTACTAATTTCAATCATAAATGGTAAAAAAAACAACATAAAATATGAACATTGTAGACCATTTATTTCTCAATTTAAAAGAAAAAAAACAACTTTTTTTTTATTCGTGTGTGTGTGTGTGTGTGTGTGTGTGTGTGTGTGGTGTGTGTGTGGTGTGTGTGTGGTGTGTGTGTGAACATTTAAGACAAGAATTTTTAAAACAGAGCACGGCCTCTGGCATTCATTGGGGTGAGGGTTGGGGGAGGGGGGGGGGGCGGAGTGAATATTCCTCCAGTGATAATTTTCTGGTATGCTGCGCGAAGAATCTGCCAGACTCTGTGACCTTGTGGCTGTGGACATAAAAGTATTAACAAAAACAAAAACAAAAAAAACGTCTGTCTCAGTTTATCAGTTGCCAGTACAACCTGAAATATTGTTACATGTATCATCACTTCACTATAAAAGTGTTATTAAATGTGTTGCTTGAAAGTGAAATATTATTTGTCTACAAAAAACATATCCTGTTGGAGTGATCTTTAAATGTTCAGATCGCTTTATAAGAGTTTCTAAGATCATCAGTTCCAGCTGCTTCGTCTTGAATAGGTGGTTGACATTTGAATGATTGAATCATAATATGTGTATAGTGGTCTTTACTTATCTTTGCATACCAAAAGCCTTCTTCAGCCTCTCTTTTCTTCTTGGTGGAGTCATCCCTCTGTGCTGGTTCTATTCAGCAACAGTACTTGGCACTTTAAATGGAATAAATAATAGTAATAAATTTACAAAGTAAAGTCATGTGACTCAGTAAATTCTTGGTAGTGTACATGAACAAAAATTGCGAACATTTCTAAACTTGTTAATCATTTGATACAGATACATACTTTGTGAAGGTAGATTCCACTTGCACTTCATGATACTATATATAGACAGATCTACATGTATATATGTATGTGTATAATATATATACACACACAAATAAATAAATATATATATATATATATAAGCTTATAGAGAGAGAGAGACGTATACACATACATGACGTAGGCTAATTTTAATTTTTGCTTAAAACGAAAATTAAGGATTAACTCAGGAAACAAGATAAAATACTCAGAGGTTTATTTTTCCTAAATATTTCTCTCTAGATCTAGTCTAAGTCTAATATTAGAATCCAGGCCCTTGCAAACCTACAATAATCAGTTTTTACTGCTGAGGTTATTCAAAAAGGGAAAATTCTTGTGTTTTCATCAACAAGAAGCAGATGGGTAATCCCCACAAACGCAGCTATACACTGCCATGCCACAATTCACACACATCGGACCTTTACCTGGGTAAAATCGATCGAGTTGACTTCAGATTGTATCGGTGACCCACATTTACACCTAAAACCAATAATCTTTCAGAACTTCATGATAGATTGACACTTATTTGAGCATGAGACTGAGTTCTGTCGGCTGAAAACGATACAGTGGGCAGCAATCGACATTATTCGATTATGCCTATCTCGCGTGTGGCTCGATGTTCGGGCTCGATGTGTTCCTGACACGCCTTTTTTTTAAATCAGTTACAAGAAATATGCAAATGAAATGAAAACATATCTAATTTTTATCAAAAGGGTCAATTTCAATTTAAAACAACACTTTTACTTTCAGTTCACATAAAGCTGGTCCCAGAAAAAAACAATATTTTTCCACAGGCTAGATGTGAGACGTAGTCCGGCCACGCATCGGTTCAATCAAAGCTAAAAACCTTTTTTTCTTTTTAATTTGGTTGTTTTTTTTTCACTTGAGCAGGTGATTTTGTTTCTAATATTGCAATTCAGAAGGTCATAGGTCATTATATCATTTTTCAGGGTATTTGGCGCGGTCTAAACATCAGGCGTTTTCCCTAGTTACGCATGTCTAAAAATAGACCTTTTTTAAAAAAGGCCATTTTTCGTCAATAAACACTAAAGAAATCTCCAAGGTCCAGAAAATTCATTTCTAACACCTCTACTTCAGAAAACAAACACCTTTGGATGCTTAAGTGGTTCTATATTGGGTTTTTTACTAATTTTTGTTTCATCAGTTTTACAGAGTAAATGGGGAAACCCGGAATTTCTAATAGAAATTTTTTTTTTAAAAGACAAGAAATAAAAGTTTTGTGTTTTCTAGGTTCTTTAATGACACAACTAAAAGAAAAAAGTAAGATAGCAACATACAAATATTGAGAAAATATTGGCTTTGAAGATTGGTTTTGCCATCACACAGTGTTGTGTGGAATCCGCCAATTGCGGTTTTCTCAATATGTATGGTTTCTTCACTTTTTTCCCTAAGGCTTTTTTATTTCTCAACGAATTGCCCTCATATTTGGACTATACATCCTCTATTGCATGTGTTTTAATAAAACTCATCGCTTTTTCTAAATTTCCTTTCCGTTTTTGAAGGAAAATTGGATATTTGGTGGAAAATTGCGAAAAATTTACATCCGTGAATATACATATCTCAAAAAGTACATGTAATTAAAAAATAGTTTATGGTATATAAACAACAAAAAATGCATTTTATCTTTTACATAGGGTTATATTATTCACTGCAAAATTTCACATTATTCCATTCAATACTCTAGGAGCCTAAGCCTTTTGAGAATAGCTAATTTTCAAAACACAAAATCCAATATGATGGCGTTGTCATGGCAACCGGAAGCAAAACACAATTTTTTTTCCACACTTTTCCTCTAATTTGGACATGCTGAATCCGAATTTGAAGCGTAAAAATTCGCTAGGTCAAGCATTCGAAAAAAATCACTCTCAGGACCCGCACCCTCCCCCCCCTCCCCTCCAGCCCTCCCCCCCCCCCTCCCTTAAAATCAAAGAGGTGATCAACATATAAAGTGTGTGTGCGTTTATGGGTTTGTGTGTGTGTGTATGTGTGTGTAGAAAATACATTTGTTTGCAGAAATACATGCAAGCAACGTATTTAATTTTTCTTTCTATATAAGGCTGATAAGCTAACATTCCGCATGAACTACCTTGATAGATCTAACTAGCCTCCACTGTTCTAGTGACATCATTATCTTTGTCAGAGAAAATGAAATGAAATGAAATTTTATTGTCATGCCGTTAGTATTGAACACAAAATATTTTCAGTTCATTAATTTGCAAGGTTACTACAACTGTTTCTTATACTCCGTGCTCCATGCTTTTCGTAAGTTTGCAGAAAGTTGGATATTTCTCGTCTGTATTAAAAGAGGTATCAAATTTGATATATACATGTATCTCCTAGCAATTCTGCAGTTATTTCTGTGCCAGATATTTTCTGGATATGCTCACATGGAGAAGCATTCATATTTTTGCCTCTGCAAAAGGAACTGACAGCAAATTTCGCATTGTCCTGCTCCAAGCTGCGCAGATTGCCATTTGAAATGTTGAGTCCTTGAATGCAGCACAGTAGAAGCTTTTTACGCTTCTTCCCAGAATGTTTATGCGTGTTTTTTAAGATTAGGTCGGACAGCAGAATACAACGTCTATGCGGAGCTTGTCCACCTCTGGAATAGGAAATGTTGAGTTAAAATTTCTCCACTTGTTCATACACAATATTGTGATCAATTTTATGATTTGGCACACATCTTCCACATATGCCTGGAAGTGGTGCACGTTTCTGAAATTTGATCCTCTGAAGGCATATGCTCTTAGCAGTCTGCTTTTCTCACACATTGCCTCAAAAACTTGGACTAAGACACTCAATCATCTCTTCAAAAACTATAAATCTAACTCATCCCAATATTCCGCCGAGAGTGAGTCAAAGCGCATTCTGGGACATTTTTGATGGCAGCCTGGCAGTTCCACAATGCACAACGTGATTTTCTTTCATTTTAAGCATCCTGGTGAATTTATGACATTACTTATCAAGTTCTTGACATTCAAGACTAGAAAACATATGTCAAAGAGTGTCTGTCCAATACGGCCATCTATGAAATCGTTAGCTAAAGATGTTAACTGAATCGAAAGATAGGACGCATATTGGAATATGCGACCGTTTGTGACAGGCGAAGCCCATACCGGTATACGTCTTTTGCCAAATCTTGCCTGAAGCTACGCATTAAAATAGGTCACGGCCCTTGTCATAAATTATTTTGGTTCGTGAAAAATGCCAATGTTCAGGAGAAACAAATATGCCACCAGAAATGCAGAAAAATGCCACATAAAATGCCAGTAAAAGAAAAAAAAAAAGCGGTAAAAAATCAACCCACAGAAGAAGGAAGAAAAAGAAAGAAAGACAGAAAGAAACGGTCATTTTAAAAAAATAACTGCAGCAAGCGTCTTTAGAATTCATGTACTTGTGTAGATTCAGCCCAAAAGAATATTAGCACGTGTACTCATTCAAACTTCCATTCTATATTGACATCATGTATACTTAACATCTGTATTTCTCATAATTCTTTTCAGATTTATATAGAGACAGTCTTAAAGTTCTGTGTACCTTTGCACAATGCACTAAAAGAAAAAAAACGTTCAGAAAAAACATGTCTACAGTGTAGATCTACAAATCACTTCCATGTTTTCATGTGGTCTTCAATAAATTTCTATAAAGATCTATGGGTTTTGAATTTGTAGCGTAAATTGCCATCTTGCTTATCTGACTGACCGACCCAAGACCAAAGGTGTTTAAGAAATCTACTATTGATTATCCTAGTACAGTCAAACCCAATAATATACCCCTAAGATCAATTAATCCATGAATAGGACGACCTGCGACTCGAATGCCGGCATGGATAATTACATGGACAAATTCCGCATTGTAAGCTAGTCTAAGAATGGCCGAGGCTCCATTTTTTCAACTTCACTTTGTGTAAAGTAGGAAGCTCTTGACTGTCAGTCCGTGGTACCGATGACATAGATACAATTATAGGTAAGATAAACTAAACAGATGGCCATTAACAACGTAAACCAAACATATTTGACATGATCGGCATTACTTCCCCACCACGTATATTAGTATAAGAACAAGTAAAATTCCATTAACCTAAGCGATGGCGTGAATGATTCCGCGCTGGATCTGCACCTAGAAAGTCCTAAAGTTGCGTGATCGCGGCAGGCAACGCTGACTAACTGAAAAGATGCCTAAAACTAAAATGAGGGGCAATATCCGGATGGGGCATCATCAGCTTGAACTGTCATCAGTGATAAATGAGGATCTAAATCCAGATGAAATTGAGAAACGTCAAAATATATCATTGACCGATTGAAGACATCGTGGGTGATAATGGATGGGCGCCCATGAAACGACTTACCGGGCGAATGGGCGCAACGGGTAACTTGTACTCGTAGGCTACATCATGTCATTGTAGGCCATAGGGCTATTTATAGCCCCATGCAGTAGGTCTACAGGCATAAGCGCTAGCAACGGCAGGAGACAGGACCACAGTGACTGACTTGCAAATGTCTGGATTACAGTGATCGGCTACAGCTTTCTCTAAGCCCACACAGAATGGAATACGAAAAAATATATTGTCTTTGTCAGCTTTCGATGTAGGCCTATAATTCCTTGCCCAGTTTAAAATCAGCCCAAAATTTTCGTATAGGCCTAGGAAAAAAATAAATAAATAAAAGAAACACGAAAAAACGTCCCAAAAAGTGCAACAATCCTGAAAAGTGTGAAAATCGTGCGGCAAGTAGGAAAATTGCGATCATATGATGCGCGGCCACATTTTTCAAGAATCACAGAATTAGTTATTTTTAAAGATAAAGCTTCTAGACCCGAAAAGAAAAAAAGGACTATGGGCTGGAGAGCACCCCTATCTAAATTAATCAATTCGAATCAATTACCGATTTGTGTCCTTTTCTGTGGCCACAGAACTAGAGACTTCTGCCGACGCATAAAGAAGTCATTAGTAGAAGTACATCACCGACGGGCGGTACGAGAAGCATGCAAACGCCAAGCTCAAAATCTGTCACGCACATGATAATAAAACCCTTTTGCGCAACGCTTTGAACACTGAACAGGAAATTTTGCCTCCTTAATAATGGCGCACGGAACTTTCAGTTCTTCATGCCTGACGTCAGCGGGTATTGATTCTAATTGTACTAAAACCTCTTTGGGGGGTGAACTGTTTTGGATGCATATTTTCACAAACAAAATGAATGCAGCGGGGACTGCCACATGTTATTAACGTACTCTTGCACTTGTCTCACCGAGTCAACAAATCCGACTCCCCTCGTTATCCTCCCTTCCCTCCTCCCTTCCACCCAACCCAAACACACACAAACAGTTGCACATCAGTTCTGTCATTACATTACTATCATTCATCAGCACAATGCTTGATGCACGCCATTGGCCACACGCCCCTTTCCCCGTTCTCTCTGTCTCGTTCTTTCTTTCTCTCCCAGCTGTGTGGCTGCAGCATTAGTAAACAGATGTGCAAATTTGTCTATAAATAACAGACTTATGCGAGAATCATTTTACATATTTTCAAATTTATTTACAACTTTAGGCTACGCCATCAGGCACAGAAAATTACCCAAATCTATACCTAATTTTGAGAAACATTGATTTGATGTATTTTTTAACTTAATATTAAAAGTCAATCTGACAAAGAAAATGGTGCAGATCTGAATACTTTGCACTTTAAAAATGCCAAATCTCCACAAACGCGTGGACAAAGAAGATCTAAGATTTGAAATTCTGCCTAGGTCGGTTGATTCAGAGATCTTGATTCAACTCAAAAGACCTACATTGATGGACATTTAAATCAGGCTCTACATAGGCACTGTAAATTGATTTCTAAATTAACAGCTCTAACCCTATGTATATCAATTTTGTCACGGTGCTGAAATATGAACATAAAAATCTTTGTAATGAAGTATTTTGAAGTCGGTCACTTGTGACATTGTCGCTCACATGATGATAATGCCGTGCATGGAAGGCGGGTCTTGAGGAATGATTTGCAGTTATGTCCACTTCGTATAAACAAATCCACGTGTGGGCAAAATTCCCTTAGTTAAATGACTGATCCCAAAATAATATTAACTCAAAAGCGTCACGATAATTTCACTGCTCAACTATCTCCGATTCATATTTAATGTTTATTTTGATTTTTACCCCTTTCAGCCGAAATGTCATGTCAAAGCTCATCAGACATCATTTCACGTGGAATAACCAAATTCACAGTGTGGTCTGACAATTTTTAAGAGTCAGTAACGTAAATCCACATTATAATTTCAATAGGTATGTAAATGTTCATGATATTTTAACTCAGGAGTTCTCCAATTTTCGATTTCTCGCATATATATTTAGATAGATAGATAGATAGATAGATAGATAGATAGATAGATAGATAGATAGATAGATAGATAGATAGATAGA
>JBCEWB010094770.1:0-12334 GCA_039654565.1 Peronia peronii
GATAGATAGATAGATAGATAGATAGATAGATAGATAGATAGATAGATAGATAGATAGATAGATAGATAGATATTAGTAAGTAGGTAAGTAGTTAGATACGTAGGTAGGTCGATAAGTAGGTAGGTAGATAAGTAGGTAAGTGGATAGATGGGCAGGTAGGCAGATGGCAGGTAGGTAGGTAGATAAGTAGGTAAATAGGTAGATAGAAAGAGAGAAACAGTGATTTGGGAGAGAGGGAGGGAGAGACGGAGACAAACTATGGAAAACGAAAGAAATTTAATGTTCAAGAAAGAACCAACCAAACAAGTAAACATAGATGATGGATAATAGTACATCTGAGGGTCAGATCTGTGTACTTTTCTCTAGCTCATTGTTAAGACACGGTTGACCAGTGAATATTACGTCATACAGACTTCATGTATGTCTTGGATTTAACGTTGACCATGTACACCGCGCGCTGCTAATCCGGGTGTGTAGAGTTGAGAGGTCACGCAGATGTCAGTTACATTCCAACCTCCTAAATATAGTTGAAAGATAGCGTCAGCGTAAGTGAAGAGAATTATTTATCTGGCTTATTAATAGACCTTCTGATCTTAGCCCTACCTTGAACATTCTGTGGCGTCATATGGCCCTTGTTTCCCATCTTCCGCACCCTGCATCGTAGTTTTCCGCCAGCTATGATCCATAAATCTGTTTCTTTGCAACAATAAACATCCTAAATTAAGAAGGCCATAAGAATGTGGATGAGCCTAGGCACACCTTCACACCAAGTCAAGATCCTAAAGATGTTCCGAAATAAATGTGCCACCATGCAGCAATTAAAAGAGAGAAATTAAGATTATGTGTCTCTATGCAGTGTGTCTTCGTTCGTTGTTTTTGCCAATGTGTAGTTATTTTTCATTTTTATTTTTTGTTTGTTTGTTTCTATCTTCAACCAGTGAGTTTAGATTGTTTATATTTGTCTCCAAGCAAAATATTTTGATTACTTGTGTTTTTTTCATATGGATTTTTTTTTTCAATGTTTGAGTTTATGTCCATGCACTGTTTCGTGTATGTTTTTGTGTGTCTAAATGTACTGCTTCTTGATTGTTTGGATTTGTTCGATGCACAGTTACTTGATTGCTGAAGTCTTTCTGTATGCAATATTTCTTAAATGTTTGTTTAGTCTCCGTGCAATACTTCTGGATTGTTTGTCTCAGTGCAGTGATTATTAAATTATATACGTTTGACTCTATGCAGTGACCTTCAACCTCTGACAGTCTTCATCTTGGTCCGTGCCATACTGCCCACCATTCTCTTTCTGTTGAGCTTAATGATGTGGTCATTATACCATCACAATAACAGTGACCCTAACCTCAAACTTCCCCTTCCACCCGGCTCCATGGGACTTCCTATCATCGGTGAAACTCTGATGCTGATAGCAATGGTAAGATAGTGGTAATGATGCTAGGTAAAATTCTTATTCAACAGAATTGTCTTTCAATATCAAAACAGAGAATGCCATCCGGCAGCGGACATGTTCTGAGTTTTCATTGTAGGCAAAAACTTGGCCACACGATAGCTAACTCATAAATAAAGCCGCAAAATATATGTTCTTTTCAACTAAAATGTATGAAATGTTATATAATACTCCGCGGTTCTCAATGCTCTGTTTGTGATTGTTGTTACAATAATACACCACACAATAATGACCGATATATTGATTGTTAGATAAATTGTTATATTAGCTTTGTAACACAGTAAATATAAACTCTGTGCAGGATTTCATAATAGTATGTTCGTGGGCTGACTGTTTCATCATGAAGTATGTTTCTTTTAAGTTAGTTCATAGTGCCATACTTTTTATCTAGCTTATCTTTCTAATCAACTTTAAAACGAACAAACAAAAACTGCTGGCACAAAGGTGGCTCTGTTTTAACAGCTTTAAATGATAACCAAACAGTCTTCATCTTGGTCCGAGCCATACTGTCCACCATTCTCTTGCTGCTGATCAAAGGTCTTCCTGCAAAAGCCTTCTACACTAACCGACCTGTGAGGATTTTTTGCAAACATATTTTGGTTCAGATGACATAAATACTGAGTACAGAACGGACAGTCTAAAATAATCCTCGAAATCTTTTGCAGGGGAAGAAATTCTACCAGAAGAGGCTTGGGCGATATGGAGAGATATACAAAACACATGTCCTCGGAGTGCCGGTCATCCGTGTGATAGGGGCTAAAAATATCAAGAAAATATTGATGAACGAGAATAATCTAGTGACAGCCTTTTGGCCTACCAGTGTGCGGAGGCTGCTTGGTGATGGCAGCATTGCCAACGCTGTAGGAGATCTTCACAGGAGTCGCCGGAGAGCGCTCCAGAAGGCCTTCAATTATGACGCACTCTCAGATTATGTTTTGGTCATGCAAAAGGTGGGTATGAATATCACGAAGTTTGGTTACATCCAGATTGACTTTTAGTAAGCAAAGGTTTACTATGCCATATAGATTCACTCAGATGTTTTTAGCAATGAATTCACGTTCTCTTAAGTCGTCTTTAATGGAAGTACATTAAGGTCATTGACCTTTCAATTTTCCTGTTGTTTTATCAAATCTTAGTTATCTTTCTCCACAGCGTCATCCTTCTTTCTTCATTTTCTTCCTTTTTTTTCTTCTTCTTCTTATACTTCTTCCTATACTTCTTTTTTTTCCTTCTGCTTTTTCGTCTAATCTTTTTCTTCTCTTATTGTCATTCTTTTTTTTTTCTTTCCTTCTTCGTCTTCTTTTTCCTTTATTCCTTCTCTTCTTGCAAATATAGCTAACTAATATACATCTATTGTATGTGCCATAGGTTGTGAGGAATTTCATACAATCCTGGTGCCGTCAGGAGACTGTGTTTGGCTATCCAGAGTGCAAGAACATGTCCTTCGCACTGGCGGCAGAAGTTCTGGTGGGTTTCCGTATGCAACCTCAGGAACACAAGGCCTTGGTGGAAATCTTCACGGTTTTTGTCGACAACTTGTTCTGTCTACCTGTCAATTTTCCTGGCTTTGGATTTGCTAAGGTATGCTATTCGACATTCAAATTAAAGACCGTTTAATTATTGATGTTTTTGTTGTTGTTATTGTTGTTTCGTTTATTTCTTTATAAAGAATTGCTAAACGTATGTCCCAGGAACTTGTCAGTAAAGTGCCTAGTTGTTTCCTAATTATTTTTCTTTGAACGAAATAGATATTCCACTTGGGATCCTTTGTGGATGACTGTCAATTCCACTTCTTTAAATACAGCAGCATGAATTAACGCTACAATAGAGTGGTTCCTGCACGTGAATGGACATGTTTCGTCTATTATTAAGCTGGTTGTTCATCGGATCCGATGATGACGTTTGCATTCTCCAACTCATCGATGCACGCGAAGTGGCTCTGCATTCCTAGCCTGGAGGGGCAGTCTTAAACAGTGGGGGCATTTGAAGTCCGTTGTTGTGATCACTGCTGATACAGCTCTGTGTCCTTTTCTCTGACAGCAGTGAGCTTCTGGCGCCGTGCTTCTTCGTAGCTGGCAGCAGCTTTGTAGATTGAGGCTCTCCATTCTGGTCTGTCCATAGCACGCTCCTCCAGTTCCCTCGGCTTGACGTGACACCACTGGATGTGTTTGCTTTCACAGTTCTTTGTAGCGCAGCTGTTATTAGAAGCGTTTTTATTAGCTTGCTAGGAGAGAACCCACGGCATTGGTGGACGATTTTTTAAGTATAGGTCAAACCGACACGGCCCTGCGATTTGAAGTGTATGGCAAGCATGGGCATCTCGATGTTGGTATTTTGGATGATTAAACTGAATTTTACTCAAAGAAAACGTGTTTGGTGTTTTGAACGCATCATTCTATCGAACGTACAATTCGGATCAAACACTCTCGCGAGTTGACTATTCAATGATTATGGCCTTTTAAGGATAGTTAGCTTTTTTCGGCTTTATGTAAATAGAATCACAGGTCTTTGTGCAACGATGTTGTGAGCCAAATTTCATTTGGATACATTCAGTAGTTTTCGAGTCCATAAGCCTTTTATGGGTTTTGCTGCAGATTTACAGCATAGATTGTTTTCTTCTAATTATCTATTTTATTTCTTTGTTTCTTTGTCTGTTTCTTTTCTTCTAATTATCTATTTTATTTCTTTGTTTCTTTGTCTGTTTGTTTCTCTCTTTCCTTCTTTAACAATTTATTTATTTATTTATCAGTATACTTACTTTTCTTTAGTTTTTACTATTCAAAAGATTTTTCATATTCTCGACTCCTATGTAGTTTGATCACAAGAATTTTTCATTCAAAGCCGAAATATGACCTACCTTACTTACAATGAGAGAAACCTCTGTGCTTATACATGTATCGAGGAAAAAATTTTACACATCAAAATCTAGGTCCTTCAGATAAAAAACATGTGTAAGTATCTAACTAAGTGTTATTATATATGGCATATCAGGTACTGATAATCCCGCTATTTTCACCCTTGTTTTCTCCCTTGGATTAATTCAGGCCATGGTTGCCCGGACCAAGCTCCTACATGAAATCGAACGTTGCTTGATAGAGAAGAAGAAGAGGGGATGGAGAGGGAGTAGTGGTCAGTCTGAGGAGGAGACTATTGAGCAGTGTAGGGATGCCATGTCCAGACTGCTGCACCGGGAGGGAGAGGACTCTCTGGAACTGTCCGAGCTGAAGGAACTGTGTCTGGAACTGCTGTTTGCTGGACATGCCACAACTGCAAGCGCCCTGACCTCCATGCTCATCCACTTACACAAACACAGGTCAGTTCTTTAAATTTTTCTAAGGCATTGCGATGGAACGCCTTTTTTCCTGAAAACTTTCCTTTCAACAAAATCGCCATTTAGTTATTTGTTAAGAATTAATCGGGAGCGTTATATAAATATTGATTTCTGCTATCTGCGATATGCTTATCATGATGCAGAAATTTCTCTTTAGTCTGCCTTGTTTCTTGATTTTATTTGTGATATTTATATCTATGCATGTGGGTGCAAACGTATGTTGCATTTAGGTTATGTCTCATCAACTGTGAAAGGATTTATCTTTTAAAGTAGAAATAAAATCTTTCTTATTTTATCTGATCTTAGTTTTGTGATCTCTCTTTTACAATGTCATAGAGAATAAACTGTATTTTGAGAGAATGAAACAATTCTATAGATTGCTTTGTTTTTAAAAAATATTCATGGGAAATTACATTGGAATAAGTAGAGAAATGTTTTGGAAGTGGAAAGGTGCAGAGAACAGAGAGAGAAAGAAGGGGTGGGGGGGGGGGGGGGGTTAGGATGGCGAATACTACAGGTGCGGATGGCGAAGGGAAGGGAAAACATAGGACCTGAAAACACAGCCAACGAAGAACAAAAGCTGGAGTCGGTAAGGCAGGGAGTGTGGGCAGCGGAGAGACGGGTAATGAAAACATACGTGGAGTTGGAGAAGATGGCGTTAAAATGAGGAGCTGGAAAGCGCGGAAAGGAGACCAGCATTGGAGAATTGTGATGAAGAATTATTCACCCTGACTGAAGAAAGGATAGAAAGAGCAGCTTGAGAGAGAGATTAACTGACTCAAATACATATATACAGTGGCAGACAAAGAGAGAGAAACAGACATATAAATAGACAGACAGGCTAGCCAACAGACAGACAGAGAGACGGACGAATTGACAACCTACAGATGGACGAACGGCCAGATGGACGGATGGATGAATGAATAGATGGACAGACGAATGGATGAACGGATGGGTGAATGGATGGATGGATGGATGGATGGATGGATGGATGGATGGATGGATGGATGAGTGAGTGAATGGATGGATGGATGGATGGATGGATGGATGGATGGATGGATGGATGGATGGATAGATGGATGGGCGGATCGATCGATCGATGGATCAATGAATCGGTGGATGTTTAGTTCATTGGATAATAATAATTAGGCATGGTCAGATTGCCACACAGATTCCAATTGATAACACTGGGCACATATTCTAATGTTCTGTCCTATCTATTGTTCAGTGACGTTGTGGCCAAGCTTCAAGCAGAGCTAGATGAAAATGGCCTGGCCAGGGGCGAGTCCGGAGACCTATCAATGTCCAGGCTTGGCCGCTTAGAATACGCCAGTGCTGTGGTCAAGGAAGTTTTGCGTCTCTCTCCACCAGTAGGGGGTGGCTTTAGAACAGTTCTTAAGTCATTCACGCTGAACGTAAGTTGATTCCCCATACAACAATTAATGTGGGACTAAATTTCGGATATAAAATGGCCAAAGAAACCTCTCATGCTCATATACATATACTGTGTATATGATGCATGCAGAATATATCTATATTGTTAAAGTTCTATCTTCGTACGATGTTACCAAGTGCATGAAAAGTTCTACCCTATGTCTTCGGATGGAGTTTAAGTTTAAAAAGAACACATTTCCTTGAAATTTAATTTCAATGAGTATTTCAAGATCGGTCACATGACCGAGGAAACATGTGCTCATATGTGGCTATGTTTATATATGGTGTGACATGTCTGAAAGCTCTTCACTGGTCAAAACCTGTCTCTTATGCGCAAGGCATTACACAGATCAGCGTGTGAGCGAAAATTCCTCGGTCATGTGACCGATCTCTAAATACCTCATCGGAATTTATAATAACAAGCTATTGGTTTGTTGCAGAGAAAAGCTCCGAAGTATTAATCTTTTGGAAATGTGAGCCATCAAAGAACCTTTCTCGTCAATTTTCCTTTAAACGAAAGAGGGAATGATTTGATTACTGTAAGTGAGTCGCGGTGGCTCTTTTTAAAGAATACATGCGCAGCTTCCCACTGTCATTTTCTTTTCACTTTATAATTATCCAGATTGAAAGGTTTCAGCTTTATCTTACCTTGGCCGGTTTCACAGTTTAAAATAAAAGTTCTACAATATGTAATTAAACGGAAAATTTTCTCAAAAATTAGTTTGACCTATGATATGTTTAGAAGAACTGCGCCTCCAGTGAGATAGCTAGCTAATTTAAAATTGTTTTCCATTTTCCAGACACCATTTAAGCGCGCCCAATCGCCCTAGTGCCAGGCATATTTGAAGCAATCTTCTCAAAGCCTTTCAATAAACATTTTTGTTTTCCAATAGTTCCAAAAATATTTATTTGTCTTTCTCAGGGCTACCAGATCCCGATGGGATGGACGGTGGCGTACAGTATCCGGGAAACACAAGAGACGACCAATATTTTCTTGGAAGGAGACAAATTCAACCCTGATCGATGGCTGCAGCAGTCACATGAAGATGAAAAATTCCATTACCTTCCTTTCGGCGGTGGCTCTCGTTCTTGTCTGGGGAAAGAGTTTGCCAAATTGTTCTTGCGTGTCTTTGTGGTGGAAGTTGTCCGATCTTGTACTTGGCAACTGGTCAACGGTGCGGCGCGCATGCGATATTTGCCGGTTCCACACCCGGTGGACGGACTTCCTGTCAGATTTTCAGAACTGTCACAGTCAAACAGACCGCGACTAAACACTCTTTGACCACAGCAAAATTTGTTGGTTTTTTTCAATCTGTACATTAATGCATAGTGTGTTCTATGATTCTCATATTAAACTTTCAAATCAAGGTTATTAATGCTTTACTTCTTAAACTGTTAATCAATGATTTTAGTGTTAGTGTCGTTCTTTTCTCTACGTATTCTAATAATATAAAACGTTTAAATTAGAAGATCAGCATTAAATGAAATGGGTGGTTTTCCACTGTTCAACCGAGGAAGTTCTTACTCAGGCTGTAGAGTTTAAAAAAAAAAAATGGGAGACACAACTGTGGTATTTGACAAAGGTGTAACTTCATTTACTGTCGGGTCATTGATTTTTAATTCAATCAGTTTGTAACTTTGAGTGGATAAAGTATTGCCAAAATATTGTTTTATTTCTATAAATAATTGTCAATCGTAAGAGTAGGACTATCTCGGTTTTAAATTATACCAATTTTGGTCAGAAGAAACTCGAATAGAAACTGTATTTCTCTTTTTATCCGGCATTTCTTTTGAACCATTTCTAACAACTGCCAAGAGTTTTTGGATCTCCGAATCCTTTATCCAAGAAGACTAGCCTCCCTACTCAAAGACCAGGGGGCCGTTAGGCTAAGGTTTTGTTGTTGTTGTTGTTGTTGTTTTTCATATCCCCCTGTGAGGTTTGAATTTCTTGACATTTTCATCGAGAGACAGACGTCTAATATTTTGATCTAGGCCTCCTCCAGAAAACGACAACAGTTTTGTTTTGAAAATATATTTAGATACCAGTTATGAAAATGTACCAGTTCATGTTCTCTTCTTTTTCTTTCTTTTTTTTTTTTTTTTACGTAGACATGTGGAAGAGTGATCACAACAAATTAATTATACTTTAATGAATAATTCATAAACGTTTTTAACGTATCCAGTTCATAGTATTATCGTAGTAAACAAATGCACAACATAGACATCGCACCATGTCATCTCAGAGACATACTGTGTTTTGATATAATTTATTTTTGACACTGCTACTGACGGAGTTGTCATTCATAAGGAATTGAAAATATTGAAAAATCGTATAGCTTCTACCGTCCTCTAGAAGCTTTAACATCTAAACAAGTCATCTAAAAGAAGTATAGATCCAAAGAACAATGTTGTTAATCTTTTGATGGGGATAAACAAACATGCGTACCTACAGACAATGACACTGTTACAACATGGACCATGCCAGTTGTTTGAAATTCATCTACGGGAAAGTGAATTTCTGGAAGTTACACTGTGAACTGTTAAGCCTTGGTTGAAAAAGTAATTCACATGTTTTTGATACCGTATATTATCATATTCAGATTATTATCACCGCTATTAACTGAATTTTGTGATCTTATTTATTCATGGTTTTGAGAAAATAGCCTTCCATAATTTTCCCGGTGAGCAAACATTTATATTGTATAATGATCCATTTTATAAATTCAATGTAAAAATTATTGTTTTCAACGTAGAATTGCCATTGTATTTAAGTTTTTTTGTTGTTGTTTTTTTTTAACCCAATTATTTATTTATGATTCTTGTCTTGCTGTTTTTTAGTGGTTATAATGTACATTTAAATCAAAACACCATACACACACAGAGAACACATCATAATTTTTTTAGAAATATTTTTGCTTTAGAATTCTGTTCCTTGTTATTGTTGTTGTTGTTGTTTTTGATCATTGTTTTTTTTGTTGTTGTTTTTTTTTGTATCTGTATCTGTGTACTATTGTTCTTTTTCTGTGATGGTTTTGTTCTTTTTTTTTTGTGTGTGTGTTTTTCTTTTAAATTGCAATTCTTAATTAAGGAATAATCAGCAGGGAGTGATCCCTTTCTTGGCATATAGGTCGATCTATGATCAGTCCAGTAACATCATGAATCAGAGTCGTGATAGTCTCCATATTTCTCCATCCCATTGCTTGCTTGATGAACATCTCTTGTCACAATAACGAGTATCTTAAGTGACAAGGTGATATTCTTTTCATCGCGTCTTCTAAATGACATTTTATCGCTATACATATTCTATGCCTTCATTTCATTCAGGCCCTCTGAAAAAACTAAAACTTCATTCACTGAACAATCTAAACAAAATCAAACATCCCATGTGATGGCCCAAGTATATAAGATGGTGGAAACCTAACGGTTCAGTTCAAGAAGAAAAGAATTTCTCTAGCTAATTTTTTTTTTTAAATTTTATTAATGATGGTGAGCCTTATTTTCTGTTCACCGTCATTTTCCCATTGTGATAGGATTCTCCGTATCATTGGTATCACCATGTAAATTTAATCGTCGCCATTATGGCCGGTATCATTTGTGCTCTTAGCTCTTAATTTCAGATAATGTTATCGTTATGGAGACCATCATTACATTGCTCATGAAACTGTCTTCCATCCGGGGACACATGCAGCTTAGTAATAATATAGCTACATATAATAATATGTCTTTGACTGTGAACACTACAGTACTGTTGACGTCTTAAGCCTAGGAATTGCGTTTGGAAACAATGCTGCAAACAAATAGAGGTTTAATATGCAAGTAAACCAATCTTTACTACTCTATCTTAAAATCAACTGATAAATAAACAAAACAACAAACAAATTAACAACAAAATCATCCTTTAAATCACTCTCTCAAATTCAAACTCACAGCTTTAAATTTGGCATTATGACGTCTGTACAAAGGTCAATTTACAATGCGATTTTCAGTGTTTATAATATACATGTAAAATTATGTCTTCTGTATGACTGTTGCAAAGGAAGCTAATCACTTCTAAACGTTTAGTTGAAATAAAACTGCAAGCATTTTACCTTGAACTGTCCCTGAATTCTGTGGTGTAATACAACGAACCACGGGGAAAAAATGATGTCTGTAAGTTTAAACATTTAATGACTTATTCAAAATTATTGTATATTCATTGCTCTTGCTGTTGTTGTTGTTGTTATTGTTGTTGTTGTTGTTGCTGTTGTTGTAGATCCTATTGCTTTTATGTTATAAAAATCCGCCACTGTTGCTGTTTGTTTTCTCTTCTAGTTGTATGTTACAAATTCTTTAATTCCTTTATAATAAGCTATTACTTAGGAAAAAGATAAATATGTTCGCTCTTAAGCAGTCACTTCATGCAGTTAACGATGCTTCAGCTGTTTTGTCCTTCATCACTTATTATTGTGGAATTCCACTTCATACAACATAGTCATTAAATTTGTTTTAAATAACACTTTTTTTTTAAAAGTGCATTTTCACTCACATGCTTGGTTCCCACTGGACAATCCTATGTGTAAAAAAAAAATATGCAGAAATGATCACCTTTGTTGTCGTAGTTTTTTTTTTTTTTTTTTTACACTTGTAATGTTTATTTGCTCCTTTTCTTGCTTTCTTAACAATGTGATTTTCTTATAGATGTTGTTGATAATATTATTGTTTTGTTATAGTTGTTACATTTCTGCCATTGCAGTTGTATTGTGTGTTGTCGCTGTTGTTGTTGTTGCTTTGGAATCTGCTCTCAGTGGTCTTATTATTTGCTGTTTTTTTGTTGTTTTTTTTTCATCTTCTCCTTTGTTTTCTTCCTTTTTTTTTATCTGTATGCGCGTGTGTGTATGTATGTATGTGTTCTTCTTTCTCTTATTCTTCTTGTTCTCTGCTTCTGCTTCATCTACTTCTTCTAACTGTGATAGTAGTTTTCTTCTTCTTCTTCTTCTTCTTCATCTTCTTTTTAATCTTCTTCTTCTTCATCTTCTTTTTAATCTTCTTCTTCTTCTTAATCTTCTATTTAATCTTCTTCTTCCTCTTCTTCTTCTTCTTCTTCTTCTTCTTCTTCTTTTTTCTTCTTCTTCTTCTTCTTCTGTTTCTTGTTCTTCTTCTTTTCATCGACTTCTGCCTCATCATCGTAGTCGTCATCAGTCATCATATCATCATTTTGCTTTGTTTTTTTTTTCTTTTCTTTTCTTTTCTTGCGTGCTCTCCTTAGATTTACCCTTATCCAATAGCAGTGTTTCTCACTGTAGCTGTTAGTCTCATTGTTCTGACTGCTATCTTTGCTGTTTTTGTAGCTTTATGAATGTCTAGAGAGAGGATTATTTTTGGCTATTGGCTAATGCCAATTAACCATAGGATTACGGAAGTATAGCCACTCTGGCCTTTTTTTTTTTTTTTTAACAACTTTCATCTATTGAGCAGATGTTAGGTGGTAGAGCGAATACAAAATGTCGAATGCTCATTATAAGGGTCAAATATTTACCTTGTGGCCTCCTCCTATGCATGTGTTTATCAGTCCGTAAAGCCTTAGAGCCCAAAAGACCGAGATGGCTATCGCAAGAATGACCTTTTACATGACCCCTGGCAGAGGGTCACCTTGACTTAGAGAGAGACCTCCATGACCCGGTGTCCAGAGTTAATATTTGAGTACTGACTTGAAAGGGGCCTGGTTTTCGGTATGCGATGTGTAGTCCTTTTACAAGCAGGAAAGAAGGGATGAGGGAGAGAAGGAGTGGCGAAGGGCAAGGCAAATTAACGAGAGGAGTGGGGATGAGAGAGACAGCGAGAGATTGACACCTACGAGAGAATGACGTACACCAGCGAATATACATACCTAAACATTCGATTAATTCGAACTAATCTTCTTTAGTCTTTGCACTTTCTCCCTCTCTTTTTATATAAATATAATTATATATCTATCTCTTTTCCCCTGGCTATCTCTCTATTTATCTGTCTTTTTGTCTATCAATCAATCAATCTATCTATCAATCTATCTATCAGTCAATCTATCAATCAATCAATCAATCAATCAATCTATCTATCTATCTATCTATCTATCTATCTATCTATCTATCTAT
>JBCEWB010094781.1:0-12334 GCA_039654565.1 Peronia peronii
CTATCTATCTATCTATCTATCTATCTATCTATCTATCTATCTATCTATCTATCTATCTATCTATCTACCTGTCTGTCCCTCGCTTCCTCTCTCTTCCCGTTTACCTCTTTTGGTATTTTCTTTGTTTCAAAGAGAGCTTTCTCCTGTATATTTCTAACCTTGAACACGATAACTAGTATTAACAAGTCCAATGAATGCGCGGATACAGAGGAGGTCAAGGCGACACAGAAAATAGCCTGTGTATTAACAGGCAGGCTCCGTCTTAATTACTAGAATCTTTATATAATCAAAGAGTTTATGTCATGGCGAAACTGCAGATTGAAGTCAAGGCTGTCCACCCTTCCCGTTATTGTTCTTTTGATAATGTTATGGTATTTGGAATGATCTTAATGTTTTGTCGTCTTTCTTTTTCCTTCTTTTTCTTTCATTTTTTCTTCTTCCACTTCTTCTTTTTCTTCTTCTCCTTTTTGTTCTTCTTCTTCTTCTTTTTCTTCTTCTTCTTTTTTTTCTTGTTCTTTTTCTTCTTCTCTTCTTCTTCTCCTTCTTCTTCTTCTTTTTCTTCTCCTTCTTCTTCTTCTTTTTCTTTTTCTTCTTCTTCTTCTGCTTCTGCTTCTTCTTTGTCTTTTTTCTTCTTTTCCTTCTTCTTCTCCTTTTCCTCCTTCTATTTATGCTGCTCATTCAAATCTTCATTCTCCTCATCGTATGCGTCATCTGTCTCTCTTTCTCTGTCTCATTCTCCCTCTCACTCGTCTGCCTTCTCTCAGAAGTTGCATTTTCTTTTGGTTTCTTTGTTGTTGTTGGTGTTTTTTATCATGAATAGAAATATTCTCCTAACCATTGAATTAAGTAGGTGATCTACGCTTCAATCAATAAAATGATATATACCATCATCAGAGACCTGGCTGTAATAAATACGACATTACGAGTTACATGTATTCACAAACAAAGTCATCAACATAATGTACTTTCTTCAAAAGTAGGCCATCCCAGGTGATCATGAGGTCACCATAAACTGATATGCTAATAATCTTGGGTAATTAAATTATAAGCCAGGACTATGCAGTTATTGTTAGTGTTATGTTTCTCTTTTCAATATTATCGAAAGTGTGTAATGTTGCGATACTGATGGGTTTCGATACCTCACAAAAGGTTTTGTTATTGTCAGCGAGATGAAAGTTATTGCAGGCAGTAACAGGAGACTGTACTTGAAGATGTCTTTTCTCTGTCTCTCTCTCTCTCTTTTTCTCCCTCTCTGTTTCTCTCTCTTCTCTTTATCTCTCTCTTCCTCTCTCTCCCTCTTTTTCTTTCACTCTCTCTATCTGTCTCTGTCTCTCTCTCTTTTTTCTCTCTCTCTATTTCTCTCTCTTCTCTCTATCTCTGTTTCTCTCTTCCTCTCTCTTTCTCTCTTTTTCTCTCTTTCTTTCTCTCTCTCTTTCTCTCTCTCTTTCTCTCTCTCTTTCTCGCCCTCTTTTTCTTTTCTCTCTGTCTTTCTCTCTCTTCCTCCCTCTTTCTTTCTCTCTCTCTCTCTGCTCATTTAACTGGATAATAAATTTATATATGCAGAACTAGATATTATGCTTCACTGTTAGTCTTTTTATATAACTAATAAATGTTATATAACTGATGAATTGAATTTTCCATAAACTATTGCGCTTTTTACGAGATGCTCAGTCGTCATAAACACAACGAACCGTATCAATGTCAGTTGCCCTGTTATAGATCAAAACGGAAAATAACAACGGTTCAGTTGTAGTCGTACCAAAGATCGGTGAGTATTTCTGTACATTATTAGGACTTAACTTTTTAAATGTTGAGCTCTTTTCATCAATTCTTCCCTGTTTCTTCTGCTAGAAATCCAATGACGAGTGAGGCACGTGGAGGTAGATTTTTTTTTTTTACTATCGATGGCCTTGCGGCTGGGCCGTCGGACTCGGCCGGGATCTAAAATTCCGGGTTCGAATCCTGACTGGTACCGACATTTTGTTCTTCGAAAAGACAATTTACACACATTTCCTGACTCCACCCAGGTTAAAATGGGTCCCCGACAATAGTAAACGTTATTGTTAGATTGATAAGGTTTAGAGCGCCTAACAGGCAGCCCATTTGTTTGCCTCCCAGAAACCTGAGAACGTTTATGAATGTCTTATTTGGGTTTGTCGGGATAATAATTGATCGTACACTGTACAGTATTAAGTATTAAGTGCAATATAAATGGTCTCTCTTAGTATTATTATTATTGTTGTTGTTGTTGTTGTTGTTGCTGTTGTTGTAGCTGTTATAATTGTGTAAGACATTTCTTGCAGTAAACTAACTCTTTATGTATTCATTTCCAGTCGGTTAATTTAGACGAGACTTCTTAAAGTCCGAAATAGCAGCAGATCCAGCATACAGCAAAAAAGTTAAATTTCTCTTCACCCATTTCCATCCTTATCGAAACTGAAAGGATGTCACAGAATATAAGAGTAAATTTTTTTTCATAGCAACTATATACTTTAGCGAAATGTGCGATCATTCCATCGCATGCTGTGACAAAAATAAAGGTCCATACCAAATTTTTGTCACCATTTATAGATGGAATTGGATAATACAATAAAGACTCACTTCCATTTTTACCCATTCTGGGTGAATGTTACTTAACATTATATGAATTATCACCTCATCTCACCTATCCTTTATATATATATAAAAATATATTTATATATATATATATATACCTTTGCCGATCTCTTAGAGGCAGCTTTGAAGATGAGGCCTCCATTCCCGCTCCAGCCCTCTCCGTCTTCCACTGCTCCTTGAAGAATCAGCAAATCTCACTCCTGTCCATTCTCAGATGTTTGTCTTCCCATGTCTTCCATTGTCTTCCCCTCCTGGGGCTGACGCGGACAATGAATGATAAGATGCTCTTTACAAGGCCTGACCATCGGAACACATCTGCGCTCTTCTGACAGAATGTCGCAAATGTATATCTAAGCTAAGTCAATTAGGGTTTTTTTTGTCAGACTCGAATGCCCCATGTCAAGACACATCTTTAGTTCTTGGCTCAATATCTGTGCCTTGAAAAATGAGAGGTTTTTTGTTTTTGTTTTTGAAATATATACGAATTGTTCTATTTACTGAATAACAAATTGATTTTGTGTGTGTTTGTTTGTTTGTTTGTTTGTTTTGTTTTGTTTGTTTCTTGTAGCTCTCCTGTAAAATTTATTTTCTACGTATGCGGCGTTTACTCAGATATGATGCAGACCACATGATGAATTTATATTTCTCATAAAACGTTATATTTCAGTGAGATGCACAGTCATCTCTTGTGGATGAAAACATGTCTCTAAGGAGATAATGGCGAACATGTGGCGGGGATGCTTAAGATGGGAACATAAATGGGCTATGAGTGGAGGTATATGTGTATACAAAGGATGCGGTGGGGGTGAGCAAGGCATGGAAGCTCATGGTTTTGCTCATTTTTCGTACTGTATATCCTTTTTGTATGTATGCGGTCTTTCATCTTGAGAACGTAGGATTATTTCGGCTGTTTAATGCGAACTCAGCTCACTTAGGTCAGAAGAGAGTCTTCAAGAGTAATTTGAAAGTTTTAAACATTTTGTTCAAAGAGCGGCATTTACTTTGGTGTTGTTAACTGCACACACGGGAACTCAGAGATATTCTCAAAGCGGCTGTCATCGTAAGGAAGGAACTCCGCCTGATCCTGGACTGAGTGGCGGTATCGCAGTCTTAGAGAAGGTACTTAGAGAACGGGGACTCCCAGTGATCCGTATATATATTCGCCATTTCTTATATGGAGCAAAAAAACACATTGCTGGAAGTGAACGATTCTAGTTATGCGCAAGCCAAGAGGTTTCATGGCTTTTTCTAATTTTTAACCAGCTAAATTAGGACTGGAAGAGAGAAAGAATGGAAGATGGAAGGAGTGCGTACGTTATACCTCAGGTTTTGGTTTAGATAAATAAATCTGGAAATTCAACTCATTTCACATAAATAGTTTCACAAATTGTAATGATAATGCGAAGTTATTTTCCCCCTCGGAGGTCCGGGGTATCTAAGTAGGTTCTTTGCTCCTACCTGCAGACACGGCTGAGATAGTCTTATCTTTTAAAAAGTCTTATCTTTTGAAAAGACTGAAAGGTCTTACAAAAAAAATCACCTGCAGGCGGTGAAAGCCCGCCATCGGTGGGATGTCTCCCATGGAATGCCACCCTGGACGTTCCAGGGGTGACATCCCTTCTTTCTCTCTCCTTGCTCCTGTCTTCTGTCCCGCTCTCTTCCTCTCTTTTTCTTGACGTGTAAACGTATCTTACCGTGTTTGGCACAATATAGCCGTGATCGTGCTGATGTGCCGTTAAACCCCAACACAAACAATCAAACAAGTAAAGCTATTTAAACTACCGACATTTATTATGTATTTCCTTTTTCAAGTTAGAACCTTTCTTTGATTTGGGAATGTCAAGTTTTAGTCAAATTTGTATCCCAGACTCACTCATCGAGTAGCCATTGTAGCTCCATAGGTGCAATGTGTAATAATAATAAAACTGTTGTTTAATCTGTTGAAACTGGTTCACAATGCAAATGTTAAGAACATAATTTTTTTTTTTTTTTGTATAAGGAGACTTAAGGTCAACTCACTTCATTATACTCTTACTCGATGTGCTCAATGCAAATATTAAGAACATAATTTTTTTTGTATAAGGAGACTTAAGGTCAACTCTTTTCATTATACTCTTGCTCGATGTGTTAAAATATAACTAGAGAGCAAACTCGCCGACATCATGCGTGAAGGATAAAGACCCGAGTCATCCACTGTTTTATGGGTCAGGTTTGAGTATTGCCTAAAGAGGTCTCATTATGAAATAGATATTAAAAGATAAAAGGGTATTTGAGAAATCTCTTTTAAAGAGAATAGAAATAATTGAAGTATATATATTCAGGAATAGAATACCAAGCTCAAAAGTCTTCCTGGAAATGTACTTCTAGTAAAGCCCACATTAAGCTATTGTCGAAAATAAAACACTTGTGAAATGATAATAATGATAATAATAATAATAATAGAGATTATTGATATAGCGCTTATTCCCGTACAGTACAGGCTCTAAGCTCTTTACAATCTATTATTACCCCGACAGACCCAAAGAAGACACTCACAAACGTTCTCAGCTTCCTGGAAAGCATACAAGGCGGCTGTCTGTTAGGCGCTCAAATCCTTATCAATCTAACAATATCAATCACTGTCTATAGTCTGGTACCCATTTAAACCTGGGTCAAGTCAGGAAATTTGTGTAAACTGTCTTTCCCAAGGACAAAATGTCGGGACCAGTCAGGATTCGAACCCGGGATTCGAACCCGAGACTTTAGATCCCGAGCCCGACGGCCCAACCGCTAGGCCACAGACACCACCATAACTGGTAAATGACTTGTTCTTGTGTATCGCACATAATGTATCTCTGTTCATATCCCAAAGATTATTCTTTTCAGTACCAGAACCTGATGCCTTTTTCTGAGCTGAAATCGATAAACCTCGTCTGAAGTTGAATGAGGGATCCCCATCTTGGTCAGAGATTTGGTCATTTTGTCAAGGGAAAATTGCCAGAACCAAGTCTAAGAATTTGAAATGATCATCAATATTTCTTATGACAGGGATAGCGGTACTGAAAATGTTGAACGTGTTTCTGTCTATAACTTTACACATCATTAACACTGTGTGCCCTGAAGATGAGCCATCGACCTGAGAACAATGTCAACAACAACAACAACAACGACGTCAACAAAAACAAAAACAACAATAACCTCGATCTGACCTTACATTGCGCTAAGAATGTCAAGCAGCTCATCTAAAAGGTCGTGATATTAGCATCCTTAGAAATTCGTCGAAATAATTGTGTCCTTGTTAAATTCATGTGTTAATTATAGCTATTCACCAGCCAACAGGCTGTATGACTTTTTAAAACCAGCTAAAACAACCAGGGGAAGACCGAAAGAGAAAGTGCGCAAGTTATTCCTCAGCTGCTTTTGTTCTTGATTTGTTGTTTTGCGTTTGGTTTGGTTTATTAGGGCTTTTTGTTTTATTTGTTGTTTGTTTGTTTGTTTGTTTGTTGTTGTTGTTGTTTCCTTCTTCTTTTTCTTCTACTCTGGTCGGAAGTGACTACAGATAGAACAATTATTGAACGCCCTGTTATTCTATGTCATAGATGTCATTTCCAAAACTGTTCATGTTTGAGCTTCCAATGCTCTAAACGCTGCCCACCAGATTATTCTGACTCGACAAAAGCTTTTTTTGTTTGATTTCCCACTATGTATCTCCTGCAAGAGGTCTAACGGAAATCATCATTCAGATTTGAAAGAAGGAAAAATAAATAAGAAAATGTATTAGTGAAAGCCATATAAAGTTGTTAAGAACTCCACTTACGGGTGAAGCGTATGGTATACTAGCTTAAACTTTCTACATGCATAGGATGCCATTTAAGATCGTGCTCGAAATTTCATAGTTTCACCAAACAGTACCACTTGTCCAGATTTAATGTTGTGGGATTGAACGAAACCACTACAAAACTCATTGGAAGTTAATAAGAAAGTGCCGTAGTGAAGTCCTTATGAAATAGGTTAGAAGAACTTCTCAAGCTGTAGCAATAAAGTGAACAGGATACAGAAACACATTTTTATGGACATAGCAGGTCATTCAAAATGGCAGCCAGTTTCCTAAGTCCATGTGCATTGTCCGTTGCATACTATGCTGGCTGTAACTTAAACGTTATCCAACTAATTTGGGTGTTCTAGAAACTTGTCGATGTTTGCAAAGGAAACCAGATCTTGAACAACAGTTTCAAACGTACTGACAGCAGCAAAATAAGAATTGTCTAAGATGGCTGAGCCTTCGTTCACGGGCCTTGGTGTAATCAGTAAACCTGTTCTGTTCCACAGCCCACTATCTTGTTGTCTTCTTCACAGTTGTACACATTTGTCTATCACAGGACGTCCACTCCACAAGTCTGCCTCTCCGTCTAAGTAGTGGAAATACATATACATTTTCTAAATGTTTACTCTAGCTACCTACTATATCTACAAGACTAGTTCTTTGTTTCCTTTTTCCTCATTGTTCCAGCAAGAAGAGAAAAACGTATACACACAGATGCCCATAGTAACCTTACATCTTGTAATATCAGGAACAAAAATAAAACCGATGAATGCGTTTCATTTATGACATAATTCCACTGTTTTAACAGTGTTCTGAAAAAGGTAAATACTAATTTTTGTTGATCGACAATGTAAGGATTCAGTGAATTGTGTTAACTAAGTTCGCTATCTAAATATATCAACTCCCTTCAGTAAATCCTTTAGTCTCAGTTAATTAATTGTCGGGTAAATACAAGTAAGGGTAGGGTTACTTATGGGCACCGATGTATTGTATCTTTTTTAAAAATACGTCCAACGTTTTGTACATCAGCATAAAAACACACACACACACACAGGAGAAGTAACGAAATCTCCAGTTTTATCAAAAGTTTAATGTTATCATTATATGCGGTTCACATTTCCATTTCTGGCATTGTTCTTACTTGAATGCTGTACGATTCCCACCTCTTCCTGTGCTGTCCCATTCCGGATACGCCTTTGACACCCGGGCTAGCTGCTGTCACGAGTTTCCCCTTGTGTGATGGGTCATAAATTAAATTTGCCAGGCTAATATTGCATAAGAGACAGCGCCTGCTGTTGGCCTGGTTATGTCCCCTCCTACTCTAATGTTTCTTGATGTTTCTTGTTGATGTTCTGTGAAGACCTGAGTCACTGAACTCTGAGATATCTCGACATAATGGCATTGAAGTTGTACATGCACAGGTGACTAACTAAACAAGGTAGGCTAATTCAGTATTGACTTCTAAATGTTTGACTACGTGATTTAGCTATTTGTTTAATTCTATTTATACATGTAGATCTCTTTCCAACTGATTGATTTCGAGATAACCACCCCCAGGAGGTTGAAGGTTATCAAACCGTCATCTGATTACTTAGTTATGTTTTTAAAGCTGTCTGTGTGAATTCCTTTTCATATTGTGTATTAATAGAATCAGTCTGTGTATTGCTTTTAAGTTTTTCCCTCTCACTTTGCTACATGGATTTGATTTTGTTAATCTGTTTGTTAATGTTGCTTTTTTCGCTGATGTTCAAGACATATCTGTTGAAATAAATCTATTTCCTTCACTTTTGAATTATGTCATAATTATTTTTGTTTTGTTTTGTTTAAATACTGGTTTATTTCATTTACTTCTGTTTTATTTGATTTATTTTAATTCATTTGGCTTATTCATTAAAAAAAAACATTTTCCTTGTCTGCTGGGTTAGTCCTATTGCATATTTTCTTTTAGACTACATCTGGTGTAGATGAGCTCAGCACAAGCTCAGCATTGAAGAAACTCACGATATCAGAAATCTGTTATTTCAAAGCCGGACTTCACGCAGTCTTGAAGGGCTTACCGTTAGTGTATGATGGCTGTCCAAGGATTTCCGGACTGAGACGAACGACGTCATTGGTTCATCAGCTATAGTTGTCTAAGTATTCAATGTGATGAACTATAGATTTTGCAGTTTGTGAATGGGCTCATGAAGACAATCAGCTAAATTTTTCGTAATATGATGTCATTTTCCGAAGATACTGAGCTGACTTGTTTTACTGTAAAACTGCGAAGTCCCTTAAAGACAAAATATATTGTCGATTTTAATTTAGAATTGGCTGTAGGGTAATTTTACCCCCTCTCCTCCCCCTCCCCCCCCCCCCCGAAAAAAAGCAACTTTTGTTTTTTATTTATTAAAGACAAAATTGTCTAGAAAACCTTGTAAATTTTGAGGAAAAAAATCATTTCACTTAGGAACAAAGCCGGCCTAAAAAAAGATCTGAAATCAAAGAGTGGACAGGTCTCAGCTTGATAGAGTTACAGAAGGCAGCAGGAGATTGCGACCAATAGTGGAGTTTAGTTGTGAATGTCATCAGTGAAAGTGCTAATGATCACAAACTCACAGAATAAGAAGGAAGGAACGGAGAAACAAAGTTATTGAGGAAAACCGTAATTCAAGCACCAACTTCTTTTAATTAGATTCACAGTGACAGAAGATAGCTGTGAAGTTATTTTACCGCACTTTATATCCGGTTTCGCGAAATGGCTCAAACTAGCTTAACGTAAGTCTGGTCTCTCATCACGCCTAGTCTTTACCAGCAGCTTTGTATTTATTTCTTTAGAAATAAAGTGTTCACAAACTGCTTGATCGGATATATCGGGACGCAATATCTCAACATGTTTCCACAAACCTGGAAATGGGTCAGAAATACAGTAATCCCGGATCTTGAGTCACTGGCATGCATACTATGCAAACCTTGTGGATGGTGAAGTCTAGGAGGGCGGGGGCTGGGGGGTGGGTGGGAGGGGGGGCTTGGGGGAGGGGGGAGGGAGAGGGTCGCCGTGGACATGTGGTTTGGCATCTGCTCCATGAACAAGAACAACTCAGGTCGTGAGGTTGCGGGTTCAACTCGCGACCCCCCCCCCCCCCCTACCCCCTGCCATTGAGGGGTGGAAGGATACGAAGATCGAAGCCTGCATTTTTTTTTTTTTCAGTGAGTCAACCGTCCACTGGCTTCTTGGGTATGAAGCCCGACGTCTAGCCTTCTTTGATAAGGTCGAATACATTGCTAAGGTGCCGTGTGTACGTTACGCACGTTAAAGAACTCTTGGTAGTTAACATCGATGAAAAATAGGAGTGCAAAAATAGGGCAAAATTTCAGACTTCCAATTTCTACCCACAAAAATTTTCACCGAAAAAAAAAGGCAGTCACTTAAAGCCGAGATAATTCTATCTTCATTGGATTGAAAAGGTTTAATAAAAAATAAAAAATATAGGTGTGGAAGTCACCATTGAATATAGCAGCGAACACAGCGTCACTTGAAAGGAGAACCAACACAAAGGGACAGCGTCTTGTCTTGTCTGGGTTTGTTTAACTTTTCTACTCTCTTTTAAAGAGGCTATCCCAGCTTTCTTGTTAGAGATGTTGATATCCCAACCATCTACAGCAGTGGCATTGAGTTCCCATTTGCTGCCTTCCTTGATCTCTCGCTACTTGAGCTCCAAATACCCCGGTCAAGATCTACAAGTAATTTAAAGATTTTGGTTCCAGCTAAAACTTGACTTAGAACTTCTTTCTCATTGGACTTATGTTGGTTAAACAATTGGGTGAGAACTTAGGCATGATATGATACAGACATTTGAATAAAACAGGCGCACGTTGCAATAGTATTTTAAACCAAAAAATGTCTGTAGGAACCGCCGACCTAATAATGTTCCTACAAGTTTAATGCAATAATATACATTCATGGTCAAGACATTACAGTGTTGACCTGAAGTGAAATAGAAGGAATCGTTTCTTATTCTAGGACTGGAGGTCAGTGCGTCAGGGAGGTGTACTCGTCACCCGTATGTGTACTGTGTCAAATTGCACCAATTTGCACCAGAATTGTCTGATTTCTTCTGGACATAATGCTATTGAAATTACCCAATTTTGGCTCAAATTGGTGCGATTTGACATGATGAGGACACAGATGACGAGAACATCCGCCCCAGTGCACTGACCCTCCATTCCCCTATATTGGATGTTATAGAGAGTGATAACTTTCTAAAGGCTCCCACAATGAAGGAATCGTTTGACCAGATGGGCCAAGTGATACGTCTAGGGTTGAATATCATAGTTATTATTCGTTACAACAGTTTTCGCCCGGAAAGGCGTTGAGGAATTCCGCATTTCAAATATTTCTATGAGGACTTGTTTCTGTTGTGTTGGGTTTAAAGACATATCAGCACGATCACAGCTATATTGTGCCAATCACGGTAAGATACGTTTACACGTCAAGAAGAGAGGAAAGAGAGTGGGACAGAAGACAGGAGCAAGGAGAGAGAGAAGAGATATCTCCCCTGGAATATTGTGGATGGCATTCTATAGGAGACATCCCACTGATGGCAGGCTTTCACTGCCTGCAGGTGGGAGCAAAGAGCCTACTTATATACCTCGGGCCTCCACGGGAGGGGGGGGGGGTGGTATACTACAGTATGAATTACTATTAAGAGTCCGTGAATGACATGAATAATGTAAGATTTGCAGGCCAGTTGTGTGGATGTGTACAACTCTGCCGTGGCTTTGTGTGGATGGATATTGTTAAGAATACTCCAGTCTGATTTGCTTCAGTTATGTTAGTCTCTTGTAACCGCCTGAGATATTCCTCCCTCCCCCTCCCCTCGCATTTCTCCCTCCGTCAATCTACGAGACAATGAAACAAGTTTGCACAGACAAGTTTAACCTTTCAAACTGACATTGGGAAAATAGCACATTAACTCCAGTCACTCATTGATCTGAGTGCATGTGTCTCCTGTTCTCCACAGCTTGGCTTTGACTTTCACCACGCCCAGCCAGGCTATGTGTGCCTGACCAAGTGGTTGCCCCAGGACATTGCCAACCACATCCCTGGCTATGCCAATCATTTCCTAGGTGAGTCTGCCATACTGTGATCTTCACTGTGCATACATATGTTGCGCGCCCAGAGTCGGAAGTCGATCGGGAGAGATTTCAAGTTACGGTCGTTTTTAAGTATTTTCCGACTGAGACACCAAGATTGTTTATTTGTTGTCTACAAGACAAAAATTCAATCTTTTCTAATCTGAAAAAAAAATTTGGTGTCTGAGTCAGAAAAGTGTTAAAAACGGCTGTAAATCGCGATTGCCCGGAGCGACTTCCGACTCATTTGCTCTGGGCTCAAGACATTTGTACATATCGCCTCATAACTCCAGAAAGGAAAATTTTACAGGAGAGACGAAAAATTACCCCAAATTATCATTGTGGCAAACACAGAAGCTTTTCTTTAGACAGGCATTTGTCATAATTTCTATAAACAATTTTACTTCCTGCTTTTGACACATTGTGGAGAAACTCTGGGAGGAGACATTAAAACCAAAAAACTTTATCTGAAAAAAATGTGAGTGATGAGGTTTGATCACTCCAGTGATATGTTCCCATTCAATATAACACTGTTGTGATGGGGGTTCAGCATCACTGTGCCGACATAAGGCAGGAATGTTGGGTTTGAAACATTATGGCCTCGAGGATGGTCATTTAGTTGTCTGTCCGGTCCATCCACTTGATTAGCCCAGTGCTGGTAAGTGTCGACAGATCATTGTGATCAACGAGGCAACAAGGAAGAGAATTATTGTGTTGGCTCAGAAGAGCAGCTAAGTGGAGGGACAGACAGGGAGGGACAGGCAGTGGAGGGACAGGCAGTGGGGGGAGAGACAGACAGGG
>JBCEWB010094803.1:0-12333 GCA_039654565.1 Peronia peronii
ACTAACTAAGGTTGGCTCGACTGGGAGATCAGCTTCACTAACTAAGGTTGGCTAAACTGGGAGATCAGCTTCACTAAGGTTGGCTCGACTGGGAGATCAGCTTCACTAAGGTTGGCTCGACTGGGAGATCAGCTTCACTAATTAAGGTTGGCTCAACTGGGAGATCAGCTTCACTAAGGTTGGCTCGACTGGGAGATCAGCTTCACTAAGGTTGGCTTGACTGGGAGATCAGCTTCACAAACTAAGGTTGGCTCGACTGGGAGATTGGCTTCACTAAGGTTGGCTCGACTGGGAGATCAGCTTCACTAACTATGGTTGGCTCGACTGGGAGATCGGCTTCACTAAGGTTGGCTCAACTGGGAGGCCGGCTTCACTAACTAAGGTTGGCTCAACTGGGAGATCAGCTTCACTAACTAAGGTTGGCTCGACTGGGAGATCGGCTTCACTAACTAAGGTTGGCTGAACTGGGAGGCTGGCTTCACTAACTAAGGTTGGCTGAACTGGGAGATCAGCTTCACTAACTAAGGTTGGCTCGACTGGGAGATCAGCTTCACTAACTAAGGTTGGCTCGATTGGGAGATCGGCTTCACTAAGATGTCTTAACCTTGAAGGTGGCAAAACGACGATGTTGGATGCCCATTGTATCTATGATAAAACCCTATAATGAAAACTACTCCTGCCCATTTTGAGAGGAATTATCTCAAGAAAATAAATTTTTTTGGTCTCTGAGATCATGTGCTGTTCTCATTATTATAATCCTACGTTATATGGTGTTTGGATGCTAGCATATGAAATTTTGATATTAAATCTCTCACTGCTTTTTTCCTTCCCCCCCCCCCCCCCCCTTGCCTTTTTGATTTGAACTCTCTCAACCTTGGCTCAAATTGTGTGACATGTGACCTAGGTACTTTTTGTTCTCAGGCTTCAGCTGTGTTTGTATACCTCGTTCACAGACAAAATATAGCGCATAAATCTGTCCAAGGTCAGTCCTGAGACAGTTCAAGGTTTAAGTTAACATGTCTCTCTCTCTTTCCATCTCTCTTTCATGCTCCCCCCCCCCCACCCCACCCCTCCAAGTCAAGGTCCCAAAACCTGACCAAAACTGATCAGATAGCAGACGTAAGTGGGAGAAAAAAAAAAAAAAAAGAGATGATCTAGCAATAAGAAGTTATTAAAAGATAAATTCTCGTCTCAGCTGTTGATGGATGCTTTTTTAAAATGTGTCATCTGCAGGTGTGATAGTCTGCTCAATTTGAAAAAAAAAAAAAAAAAGAGGCTACATATAAGCACCTGGAGAAAGTTATGAAGCCCCCATGACACTGTATTTGAGATACAGTGATCAATCATTGAGCTGGGGTGCAAGTGTAGTTGACAAATTGTCACATGACCAGGCAAAATGAATCTGTGGTGTCCAATTTTTCAGGTAAAGATTTATTGAACGTCTTTTGTTAAAGGTTTTGATGAAAACATTACTTAGCCACAGCTTGACTGTGACGAGAAATTCAAATTCTAAGTTCAGGTTAACTCTTGTGACTCCATTTTCTTAAGGAAGCTCATTTTGACATCCAGTACCCAGTCATGCGGAAGAATGAAGTTTATGGTGGCTAAGACTGAGTGGCTCCCCGACGGCTAAGACAGCAACAATGGCTTCTGTGCTCTGATCATGAGGCTGTGACTACAGGCTAATGAGTATGAATAGACAGACATACACGCCCCGCTATGCAACATACACATGATGGTGAGAAGTTATGACTAGATCTAAATTAGTAACTTAGAATGAAAGAAATGGTAGCATACACAGATAGAAGAACGTCACACCACTGATCTGTCCCTTTGCTGTTGTTGACACTGTTGTTTGGTGTATTCATGTCAAATTTCAACTTAAGTTGCCAAAACGATGGACTGAAAGACATACTTTGTTTACAAGGCACAGGCTTTGTTTTATGAAACTGCCTTTAAATTCCTGCAACTCTTTATCATCCCCCCCAAAGAAAACCAAATATATATAAGTAAGAATGCCAAAAGAAACACCATACCAACTTTTCAAGAATTTAAAAAATAAATAAATAAAATTAAAACACATCAAAACTAACTGATCTTTAAACCCCTCATCTTGAAAAAAAAAAAAAATGGGACTAGCTGGCCAAAGTAGAATTTTTAGCCATGCAGTTTGTCTTTCACCATTTTGCTGGGTTTCTAAATGTTTTCGTATGCCAAATATTTTATATGAGTTCAAGAAAACAAAGAAAAAAAGTGTCTGACATTTATGTTTTTCCTTTAATCAAATGATTGTTTGAAAGAAAGAATCATTCCTGATTATCAAAATATGAAATATAAAGTCAGCAACAACAACTGCCAAGGGGAAAAATCAGACCAACTCCACAATGATCATTCAAGATGAATAAAAAAATTGCAAACAGGCAACATGACAAGAACATACAAAAAACCGACCCAGACATCAGGCACAAAACGAATTTAAAAAAGAGTGATAAATGTGACAGGAAAGAGAGTTTGTTAGATTCAGAGTTTACAAAAGCAATGGATATGGGTAAACAAAAAATGTTTAAAATGTACACATAAATGCCATCAAATGGTATGAAGCAATGAAAACAAGACCACTAGCCTATAAAATTCATGATGATCCAAATGAACCGTAAATTCAAAACTGTGAGTTGTGTGATGATAGGAAGGAGCAGTCAATGTAGCAGAGAATAAATACATGAGATTGTCATACCAAGCCTTCAACATGTTTTCCAACTACAGCTCATACTACATGGTGTCTAAAAACAAAACTAAACCAAAAAGAAAAAAAAACCCAACAATTTCAGATAAAAAAATGGAATACATCGTCAAAAGCAGCCAAAGTTGTGAAAATATTTCATTTCAATCAGCCAATGATTTTATGAAAAAATTGTTTAAATGTCCAGGCATTTAAGGCAAAGCATATCACACATATTTATTTTAATCCTTTTTCTGGGTGGAAGGCACACCAAAACAATTCCCACCATTAATTTCCAATGTGTCTTATAAGGTTCTTCTATTTTGTAGCCTAATTATGTTTGAGAGCATTCGATATAAATTTACTTACATAAGCTGTACTACATACTCTGCCACTCTTAAATATCAAGTATGCAGGTAACCTTAACTCTAGATTATGGTACTTTTATAGGACACATTTCCAGTTTTGTGCAAATAAGGTTAACTGCTGTTTCCCACTTTGTCCCACCAATGCTGCAAAATGCTGCGATTTGTCCTAACATTCCTTCATTCTTTTCTGAGCATCAACATAGTCGACAAAAACGGTCACCAAAGATCAAGCCCAATCATAGACCAAATTGAACTATTTTCAAAAATTTGGAAAAGCAACTAATATACTCTTCTAGCATTGAAGAGACAACTGAATAAAAGGGGGATAATTTCACAACTTCAGGCAACTCCTGATCCGTGTTCCATAACAAAAATAAGAACTGCCTCAGATCATCTAAAAAGAAGAGAGAAAGAAAAATAGGATGAGACTGTCCTTGTGAAATGACCAGATGGATAATGGAGGCACAAAGATAAACACTCTCACTGATCCTACCTCAGGATGCTGGACAGGCATTCTGGGACCTCGGTACATTCCAGGCTCAGGACCCACTTCTGACATGGATCTGGACATTGATGGATCCATTGGTGGGCGGGGCGTCCCCATCTGCATACTGTATGGATCTGGCATACTGTTGGACCTGGCCAAGGGATGTCTGCCAGGCATACACAAAATGGTGGTGTTACACAACAGGTTTCAATAAATGCTATAAACTACACATTTTACAGCTAACTAGATATTTTACAACTGAAGGAATAGTGAAAAGTCATTCACTTACTCTGAATAATTTCCCAAATTTATAAGCCTTATCTTATGGTTTTTGCTTGTTTCAAGTTACAAATCCACACCTAATTAATGAGTCCAATATATGGTATAACAGCGAAACTTACATTTTCCTAAAAAAGCAAGTAGACTGAAATTCGTATGTTGTGACAAAAACAAGGTTTCTCTCTGCTGAGATTGAGAACAAACTGTTTTTTCTGCCAACTAAACATGTCATTTCAATAATGCAAAATTTCTCACTCACACATAATGTATATCATGGGTACATCGATACTTCATATCCAGCAGCCTGTATGACAAAAATCAACATAGTTTGAGATCACTCTCTGCACTCACTCTATGATCAAAATTCTTCCAAAGAAAGTGGATGTTTGTTATATCTAAGAACTAATCTTAGTGCTACAGAAATTCAATTCTGCCAACCGAGATACACTTATCAAGCTGCAGCAGGTTTTCTTGACTCTGTCTTCTTCTGATGCTAGTCATGATATCTGAGTCCAACTACATGTCAGTGTGACTGTAGGTTGCATGTATACTGTGTCTCATCTGTGAAGGAAATGTCCCTTTGAGGAGTTTATCTTATCTTATCTTATCTACTACCTGAATGTAGGATCCGGCATCCGTACAGGTGAGCCAGGATATGGTGACCCTTGGACTGGTCCCATGGATGTCGAGGGCATTGACGGTCGCATTTGTGGTGATCCTCCCTGGAACATGTCCCCTCGCTGTCGACCTGCATGGTAGGCATCAGGGGTCGGAGGTCCTGGGTTCAGGAAAGGGTCTTCTGATTGGTTTGGTGTCTGTGGGGTGCTGGGTGTGAAGGCATAGGGATCACCTGAACTTCTGGGCTGGTTGGAGTCTCCCAGAGGGCTGGAAGTGTCCACCTGGCTGGGCATGGCCATGCGAGGTCCTGGACCTGGGGGAACATGTCCGACTTTGTATGAGTGACAATGGACTCACACTGAGCATATCATAACCTCTATGACAAAGACATAAGTCAGACCTGTGCCAAAATACAACTAATGTCTGCATTCATGGGCATGAGACATTATCAAATAATGTCATTAAAAAAGAAATGTTCTTATAAAAGTATCTATTGATTCAACAGAATTCAATAACATAAGTCATCAAATGTCTCGCGGCCAGTCGAAATGAGACATAAGTCGCTGGGCTAGAACTGAGAAATCGGGCTTTGAATGTGATGAGGGGGGACAGATATCGAATTTTTTTTATTGCAGAAATCGAAGGTGCATTCATTTCTGGACAAGACAAAATCGGTCTTACCCTCGATTTATAAATATTACTTCATTAAAATCAGGTTTTTGGTGAGGTTGACTGTTCATTTAAACTCGATTTTCTCAGAATTTCGGTCATTCTTTGGGGGTCTCCCCTTGTCTCTTTAAACTGCAATATCTCTGGCTAGAATAAAGCTGGCTCAAACTTTTTTCACCACCTGAAAGGGTATGAAATAAGCTTTAACATGATACCAAAACCCCATATGGTGAAAAATCGACAAACGTCTCATTTTGACTGGCTGTGAGACAAATGGCCTGTGCTAGAAATATTTTTTTTTTACTATTTCACAGGTGTTAAAATGGTTTATGCCATTATGACACAGTCAGTGACAAGAAGAGAATTAGAAGTGCAAATAGAACTGTGGCAAGAAAACTGGAGTTTTTTAACTGGACTCAAAACAGATGTTTATTGATACCCCAGTTCTTTTTCCTGGGACAACAAGGAAAAAGGCAGCACAAAGCCAACCTTGTGAATATGGTCGGTGCATTCATATTCCACAAAACAAAAAGTGAACAAAAATTGACTGAGTATCGTATGCATTTCAAATGTGAACATTTCATGCCCAAATAATTCCTTGAAAACCAGTGCTATGTCAGTTTCATTGTGTCTGAGATTGAAGTAATAAAACATGATCTAGACACATTTTGCATCACGTCAGTGCAATGACAGCAAACAGGAAATGGAATCATTAACCATCTTCCCATTTAAATCAGGAACAATTCTGATGATATTTATGAACAGAGAGACTGAAACAACCATAGAGAGACATTGTGAAAGCCTTGATGGTTGTTGTCAGAGGTTTCTATTCCATAGAATGTCTCTACTCCTGGACAATCATAGATGTTTTGATCTGACAATCTAAGTTGTCAACTAATGGTGCATTGCCAGCCACTTGAAATGCCTTTATCACGTTTCAAGAAATGGAAGCAACAGTAGAACTTTTTACAGTTCACGGAGGCGTATAATGCAGACATAAATTAAAGGCTAAGAAAGACTGCAAGATAAAGAGCTCATAAATATTTTATTTGAAGAAATCAGTGTATACTCTTGATAACAAAAAATATACAGCACATACAAGCCGTTTTTCTTCCTGGTGCTGAAATCCAACATTATTTGAAAGCAATATTTTTCAGGCTATCATTTTCTGTTAGAACTATGATAGACTCTAAAGGGTTAAGACAAAGACTTTGATTTGACCACAGTTGACCTACTTGACAAGCAGGGATGTAGTAAGCATAGTATTAAGGGTGAAAAACTCTGTGATGTAACAAGGATTATATCCTCTCACCTTGAGGTCTCCGTGGACCCATGAAAACATCCTGGCCAGATGCCTGAGGTACTTGAGGAAACATGTCCGAGTTAGGTCGCACCCTAGGGCCCATTCCAGGGGCCGTAAAGAGGCCCTCTTCTTCTCGTGGACTAGAAGGTCCAAAAGTCTGTAGGCCTGGAAGCCGGGGCTGCGGTCGAACTCCTGGGCGCATCTGTGTCGGAGGGAACGGGTCGAAGGCATATGGGTCCGGAGAGCTGATGGTGCTACCTGGAGCAGAGGGCTGCGGGGAGAAGACCTGGTCGCCCTGCGGTCCTGGAGGGTGGTCGCTGGTGGAGGGAGTGTTCGGAGGTTTGATTCCAGTGCCCTCTTCCTGCCAGCTATGCCTAGGGTATGGACTGGCACTTGGATGTGGGCTCATCATAGGACCACCACCTGTGGACAGAGATACCCAGTCTATAGACCGCAGTAACTCTTCAATGCCATAAGTTTACCTCTTGTTGCTCAAAATGGCTCAATCTATTTTGACATGTGGTTTCTCATTATCCCTGATTTTCACCAACTACTGATGTATTGAACATACAGGTAAATTTCTCCATTGATAGGACACACTGGTAAGTAACAGTTCATTATGTCTCCGCAAACCAGAAGCACACATCATGGGAAAAAAATACAATAACCTAGGGTCATAGGTCATGTGCTTACACAATATCTGAGTGTGGTGAATTTGAGCATTGGTCTCTCCACTCCATTCTTTTGTTAATTTTTTTTTCTTTAATGCACGATCTGTTTACCTCTGTCAAATTTAAGGGAAACTATAAGAAAAGCTTATTCTAAAGATTTGGATTGTCAGAGAAAATAAATGATTATAGCAGATGGCTAGACTGGAAATCACACAGAAACTGGAAAACATATTTTGTGGATGTGCTTAACTTAAATTTTTCAATTATTCTTATGCAGAGGGAACATTTAAATGTTATTTCTGGCTATCAACAGGTTAAAAAAAGTCACTGATAATGATCTCGGTGACTAAAAAATCTTACCATCGTGGAAATGCTCCCCGGCCGGGAGAGGAGGCGGGGCCGGAGGTGGCGGCATGGCCTCGCTGTCTTGTTGTTTCTGAATCTCCTGTCGTCGCTGCAGCTCCTGTGTCACCTGCTGCAGAGGGAGAGAAAGAGAGAGAGAGAGAATAGAGGGGAGGGGAATGGTCGGGTCAGAGATAAGCCACTCAAACATCACACAACCTTTTGCCACATTCAGAGCACAACTGTCCAAGTCACTTCAATGGTTTTAAGAAAACTCAACAAATTCACTTCGTTTGAGTTAATGATGCCATTTAGGGAAAACAAAAAAAATCCAACTTGAGCCTAAGAAATTTTTTAACCAAGAGTGTATGGTCCACACAGATGTATGGCACAGTACTGTTTGCTCAAAATCCTCGAAATTGACTTGGGCAATCGTCTTATGACTGTGACATTAGATCATTAAGTTATATCAGACACCATGAGGGGGGAAATGATGGATTGCTACCCCTTACTGAGTACAGAGACCTATAGGAATGGTGTCCCCTTGTTCTGAGTTCTATGTGCCTGAGCTGAAGACTGTAAAACCTGAAGAGGCCCAAGCCGTGTCTCGTTCCCTGATATCACAGGTTTTGCAGATTTTTTTTTAGAGAATTTTTTATCTCATACTGACTTTGGGTTTCACACAAACCTAAGTAACATTTTACCTCATACGTTTCATTTCAGGAAATTATCCCAAAACAGGAAGGGCCTGCCTTCTATCGCAGCATTTACAAAGAAAATCAACTCTGAATTTCTTTCCCCCATCAGAGTGTCAGGCTCACTCCTGCACAGCCAGATGAAATGAGTCTGATGTGAAATTTTGAAAGTGTATGATTGCTTATGTTAACAGAGAAACAATTATACTGTAATGAAAACATTTAGATACAGCTCATCTGTGCTGAGATATTCAGTGAACTCCTGAAACCTGGTGATCTGTCAGTGACTTCCTAATTTTGTCGTTGGACTCACTTCAACAGGTCACATGACCAATGCAATTTTAAGTGACAGATGACAAGATGTTATGAAACAGCAACAATTAAAGGCAACAGTGATAGAGCCGACAACACAAACAGCTGTCAACAACAACAACAAAAAACAGACAAAAAGTTGCGAGAAATCCAACTCTACTAGTGACTGGCTAGTCTGTCAGAGATGAAGCTCTCGAATGAGAGATATAAAACATTTTTCCTTTGGGGATTTCAGGATCATGCATACAATTGCAGAATCATTCCTAGACAAACATTTGCACAGCAGTTACAGAGCAAAATCAGCATTTGATTTTTATGTTTAAGGGGACTGGAACTTGGGTCTGGATATGCAGGAAAAACAAAATAGATACATAAAACCAACAATGCTATCTATTCAGCTGGAGTTCTAAGTTTGCCCTCCGAAAAGAAAATACATGGGAAAGTCTATCTCATGATTCAATGCTACTTTATACAGATAATGGGGCAAAAGTTTCTATTAAATATTAAAACAAAACTTGTTTGAAGTCTTTTACGCTTCCCTAAGTTTTAAATATTTGTTCTGATTCCTTCATCTCACCATTTTGTACATTACCAGATTCACAAAGCAAGGTATGTATTTTGAGTGAATTTAGAATGTAACGGCCCTAAACACTGAGCATCTATAATATGGTTTGGCTCTGTTACCATAGAAAAATAATCATAATGCTAATTTATTCTGCATTCATAATCTGTCAAACCTTTTCCTTCTTGAAAATTTCTAGCCTCATCCTATGAACTGCATACACATCAATTTTGAAAATATACCACATGCTCCTAAAACCTGTCTCAAATACAATTTCAAATACAAATGGGAGCTAATCATTCCCTCCATCTAAGTCTGCCTTAATACTTATAATCTCAGAAAAGCCTCATCATTATGGGAAATATCTCTTAATATCAAGCATGGCGTTGTTCTGACTATGACAAAATTATCATAACACCATACAATCACACTGGATGTCAGCGTATTTTTTCAATACAAACTTGTGTCATATCAACTACATATACAAACGGCAGTTTCGCCTTTTTTTTGGATGTCATAATGTCAGGGCCATTGCCCTGAAACATCTAAGCAAATAAAACTAAACATCTAATGTGACTATAGGAAAGAATTAACAATCAAATAGTACAGTCTTTAGTAAATTATAACTAGCTCTATTCTGAGCTGCAAAAGACACATGCCAGGTAGCCGTTATGGATTAGCGACATTGAAACAACAATTAGTGTCACAAAAGGGAACTGTCAGTCAGCAGAGGAACAAGGACTACATCTACAACAACAATGCGGAACAGCAAGGCTAATGCAACAGATCAGCCACCCATGGTGCAACTTTGTAAGCACAACAACCTCATATTGCACATCTCAACCCTAACACAGTTATGAGTGGATGGATCAATGGATGAATGGATATGTTTGGCTCTTATTCGTCTACGTCTAGAAAGGTAGATCTACAATCACGTTGTATATGTTATAAGTTGTGTATTTTTCTGCATACTGGACACTGGTCACAATGTATTTCCTTAGGTACAAATAAAGTAATTGTATTTGTAAGTGGCCTGAGATCCAGTATGGGGTGGATGATTTCTGACCTAGTTCAGAACTGACAGACTGAAAAACCGATGTTACTGGTCAGTGACATGGAAGATAAATAAATGAATGGCCACATATGGTTTCAGATGGTACATATATGCAAAAGTCAACCTAGATGCTATTTGTGTGAAAGAATTAAATTTTTGACATCACTGCTGAAACCAACAAAAGATTTCTGGCTAAGTAAATTTTTTTCTAGCCAAAAACTGGTAAAATACTTTATAAAAGTTGGGCCAAGTCTGCATGTCAGGGTATATCTGCAACAATTTTCCAATGTTTCTCTTCATTTCCCAAAGCAATAAGTAATTGAATTTGGAGATAATTTCTCAAAGCTCTCTGGCTCAATCTGATCTACAGGTATATCTCACATCTGTCCAAGCATTTCTAGATTCTCTTCCCAAGAAGAGCCAAAAGGGCAAGGTTAAGTTTCCAGTCAATTGGATGCACAAGACATAGATAACATGGGCACAACATTGACAGACAATCTTTCAAACTAGCCAGATTATCAAAATAGTTCAACTTGTTAGTTAAAATTGAATTTAAAATTTTCAATGCAACCTACATTTTTAGACTTTTGGCCCGCTTTTTTCTGGAATATACAGATGCAATTGCAAAAATTTAGAACACGTCTAGGGCAAACATGTGGACAAAAACAAATTTCAATCTTAAAATAAAAATATTTACCAAATTCTGATTTTGAACAAGACAAAAATTCACTCTAAAATAAGACTTTTCCTTCCGTGCCTCTTGTTTTTTACAATATAAATTTTCTTCCTTGTATCACTTAACTACAGTTCAGTTAATAGAGCATAAATTATTAAGCTTAAATTTTTGTTACACCTGTCTCTCAAAATTTTAAGAATATCTTCATAGTAACACAAATCTAAACATCAAAACAGGATCTGAACGAGATACTGTGGAGGGAGGAGGGGATAAAATGGGTGGTTCTGGGTTAATAGTTGAAAAGCACAAAATTATCCAGTCCCACAGACAATAATGGAAAGACCCTCTCAGATGGCATGTGGTCTTTGAGGACCTGAGATGCACTGGATGAAAGCAGATATGATTTAAACAGGGTGGGTCCACACATATTCAAGAGGCAGAGGGGTTTTCGGGAAGGGATCAGATATAGAGATCGCATTCACAAATTCTTCAAAGTGAATACAGAATACAAAAAATGTCACAAACTTCAAACACATCAACACTCGAAAGCCTGATTGTTCTAAGTGCGGAGGCACTGCCATTGTGTTGAGAAAACTGCCAGTTGTGGCCCTCGTCTATGAAAATGAACTTGGCTGTGAATTCTCCTATCACTTTTAGTCAATTTGGAACCCATGAGAATTTGGCCTTCAAGTGTCAAGTTGCGATTTCCTCAAAATAACAACAGTGCCATTAAAGACAATGAGGCTTTCAGGGGTCAAGATGATGTCACTGCAGGGAACCAGGCAATGGATCAAAATGTGCATGATGTCGTGGCAAAATGTTTTTCTACACGACTATCACTTTTTTACAGTAGTCCATGTTAATTTTAACAACAAAAGTCAGGAAATGTTTTAATTTAACTCAAAGAGTGACACTGCGTGAACACTGGTCCACTTTCATTTTTGATACCAACAGCAAAGATTTCCAATCCTGACTGGCAAGTAAATAGTATTCTTTCGAAAAGGATCGTTGATTTTCATGAAAAAGCTCATCATAACTGGCAGTGACCAGGAAAAGAGTAATCAAACACGTAAATGGAATAAAACTTTCAATCCCATCCACATGCAATCACTTTACACTTACACTAGTACATTTTCTGAGACAGTGAGGGATTACAAGATAGAAAAAAAAAAAATTAATTCTATGACAATACAGTAAAGTTCAAACACTTACTTTCTGAGCTTTCTGCACCCGACTACTGGTTCTGTTTTTGCGTGCCTTTGACTGTCAAAAAAAAAAGGTGTGCAAATGAGTGGATAAGAAAATGCACACAAGTTGCAGCATTATCCATCTTTTCAGCACTCCTGTCTATGGCTACAAAACTGCTACCATTTCACAAACATTTGATGCTAATGGATGTGAACAATAGTGTACGTCTGTTTGATCTGATATCCCTAGAACTCTGTGACATCATATTTGCTCTGCCATAATGACCTAAAGCAGAAACAGCACTGGGGATGCCAGGTCGGAAATAGTCCAACTAAAGTAAACAAAGGGAAATCAGAAGTCCAAAAACGGGAAAGGGTAAAGGGAGGGGAC
>JBCEWB010094825.1:0-12333 GCA_039654565.1 Peronia peronii
TAGATAGATAGATAGATAGATAGATAGATAGATAGATAGATAGATAGATAGATAGATAGATAGATAGATAGATGACTCCTCTGAAATTTCCTCCCTCACACACATGCAAGTGTTACGCACAAACCTAATACCGTTTTCTCCATGAGAATAATCAGTGGGATATTTGATTCCGATATGTAACCTAACGCCTCACAGCCACAAGTAAGAACGGAAAGGTTAGCCGGACTGCTGCACTCTAGACATGGCACAAAACACCCTGAGATTAAAACTCTGTTCCATCTCTCTCTCTCTCAGTCTGTCTTTCTCTCTCTTGTTTTTTTCCGTTTAACCTGGAAGCAGCTCAAGAAAAATAAACTCAGTCTTTCAGCCTCTACATTGTAAAAATAAGATGAATAGTGTATCATTAAGAAACAAAAACTATTTTTCGTTCTTGGTCTTGGTTCGTTTTTATTTTTAAACTGACATTACCTTGATGGAGAAAACTTGATCTCGTGCTGTTGTATTCTGGAAATTTTACTTTTCATCTGATTAAAGACTTCTAAACAAGAATGATCAATTTTTAAAAAAAAATATTTTTTTGTTTTGTTTCTAGTTTCTTTTCTGGCCAAGCTTTACAATAAAAATAATACGTAAATAAATAAATTAAAAATAAATAAATAAACAATAAAAAAATAAAGAAATAAAAATGGACTTGAAATAACATAATAAACGTTTCTCAACTTCCTGGTCGTTTGTCTCCATAATGTTCCTGCTATTGAAAGTGATATTCTTTTAGCTCTTTCACTGCCAGCATCTTCCTGTTTTAACTTGGTTGTATTTTCTTCAAGTAAAACCAGTGACTTTTCTCAACTGTTGACAGCCGTACAGAAGTTCTTTTTTTCCACCTTCTGGATTTATACATCTGAAACGATTTCTCAAAAATAAAATTGTCTTTCCTGGCAGGAAAAGAGTTAATATTTCATGGAGAAATTGTGCTTTTTTTTCCACAGTGAACTTGACAGGAATTCATCTTTAAAAAAATTCCTTGAATTGAACACTCACAATAAAATAGTACCAGAAAAAAAAAAAAAAAAAAAAAAAAAAAATGGGTTTTCTGGTTTTTGCATACATTACTACAGTTTTTATAGGTAGTTTCCTGATTAACAAACAACTTTCGTTTCTTCAGTAATACAAATACCTTATTGCATGCAATCGTGTCGGTGAGCCGTGAAGTCCCAAACACATGACTGCATGAAAGAATCTTAACGTCCTGACTTTAAATACCGATTTCAACCGTATTTTGTTTATTTGAAGATATAGACCCAGTTAGCTCATGATAAACCTATCCATTAGAAAGTCGTTTCAGTTTTTTTTTTCATGACAAAAGAAATATGATTATATAATGAGAAGAAAACAGGAAAAATTGCGTATTGAGAGACTTCCTTAGCACAGTTTTCCTAAGATATTTTGTGACATGTTTCACATGTACACGTTTTGTCAAAAAGTCCAGCAATTTGCAGGTTGGCGATTTGATAGGAGAACCAACATTATGTTTCAGGTAAAATAAAATGATTCAGAAACAAGTGTAAAATCTGAAAGAAAATCCGTCTCATCGAGAGCGAACTTTGTTTTGAGGAAAAATTTCAACCATCCTGTGTGGCCTATAATTTAGCTCATCTCAGGCTGGATCATAGTTAATCTGCACTATAGATCAGAACTAAGATTTGTAATTCTTTATTTAGAGAAATCTTGAGAGTCCTTGCAATGAATAGTATATGAAATTTGGTAAAAATGCTCTTTTCTAAAGATTAATGTTTCGTTTAAGGTACCACTGTCAAGAGACATCGGAATCTGTTATGTGGGTAATTATTACAGTGCGAGGAATGCAAAGCTTTTTTTCCTTTCCAGCCAGATCAGTTACTTCCCACTGTTAGTTCCATTACAGTACTGCACAGAAAGAAAAAAAATCATTTCTGCACCTGTTATCTGAAGTATGTAAAAAACAAATCCAAGAAAAGTTGTATGATTCATCACACAATGAAGATTTTATTTATTTTTTTTTTCAGTTAACCATGTTTTAAATAACAACAATTAAATGATGTTGTTTTTTTAAAATTCTTTACAATAATTGGTTTATGCTTCTTATACCCGCCAAAGGGACGTGACTTGGTCCATGGTGAGAATGGTTCCCTATAATATGATACCCTGATTGAATAAATTTGACAACTGACAATCTGTCTCTATCTCTTCAACCGTTCGAGACACATAATGTAAATTAGATGGCTGCAATAGAAATTTAAACAAAAAGTTTGCGAACAATCGACGGGGAAGTCTCCTTTAGTATCCGATTCAACTTCTTAGACAATGGAGACAAACTACCATGGCTCAACTTAAATTATATAAACAATTACTGGCACGCTGGAAGTTCTTGGTGTCACTTGCAAATATAACTGCTCCAACTAACAAAGATTTGCGAGTAGTAAAGTAAACAACGGAGGAGAACTTCAATCAAATAATCTATAGCTGTCACCACGTACTCGTCTTGGTCAATGAGATGAAGAATAACATGTTTGAGGAATGAGTAATTCGTGTGAATATCTAAACTTCCTTGACATGCTCTTATTCTTTATCCGTTAGTTGTGGTAATTCCACAGATTTTCAGCTGTGTAGGTTAAATGTCAGAATACATTGCTATCATTTGGGTCTAAAAAAAATCTGATATTAAATCATTTTCTGTTGTTCTTTTTGTTCAGATATCTTGTGAAACCTTATACGGGTTGACAAAGGAGAGAGGTTGAAGTATTATAGGAACTGCAGAATCCCTCAGATTTTAACGATCAACAGTGGACAAATTATTTGGGAGTTGCAAACACCAGCAATTTGGCAAACAGTGACATTTCTTAATGTTAGCATGTTCATGTTTCTCTTAGGACTGTCAATTGTAGAATAATGTAATTGTAAGCTGATTATTTTTCTCGAGGTGGATCTAACATCCCCTTTTAGTTCCTTTATCTTCAATCATGCCCAGGTGTCAGTGCTAGTTTATAGATTGACTGTTGATGCATGCCTGTCAAGATAACATGAAGGTCACGTAATGATCTACTTTTGCCCGACATCTAAGTAGAAAATAGGATATGAACAGGTCAAAAGCTCTTACAAACTGTCATCTCCCATCCAGTCAAAACACGACACAACAAATGGAAGTTAAGATAAAAGGCAAGCATTTTTTAAACAAATAATTCAAGTTCTACTTAACAAACAAGGTAAATATTAAAATAATGCAGGCTATGGAATGAACAATGAACTATGGAATAGGAGATTTTTTGAAATTTTACATTTGATTAGAAATGAGTCAAGTGAGTCAGAGAACAGGCCTTTGTGGATGAAATATATACATTTCTGTGCTCTACACATTCAGGTTTAAGGAAGGAGAAAAACTTAACTATGAAAATGAAGTTAAATATACGGTTTCCGTGTGATGCCAGGTGTCAGATAGTTGGTTATTACATCTTCATAGGTTTGTGTACTGTTGAGAGTACAGAGACACTTTCGAAAATCGGACACCAAGAGGATGGAATTCATGTTCTCACCAGCACCTCAAGTGGTTTTGGGGTGACGCTAACCTCATCTGGAACTTTTCCTACTCAGGGACTTACGAAACAGCTCTTGGATGATAAAACAACGGACTTGTTGATGATAATACTTCACTGCTTCGTTAATACTGTTCTCGTTGTCTGTGGAATTGTTACCAATATTATCAACATTGTCGTATTTATAAAACAAGGTTTTGGAGATTCTGTAAATATCAGTCTGTTGGGCTTGGCTATTTCTGATCTGGGAAGTTTAATATTTTCTCTGTGGACCATCATTTGCTTCAGTCCACCAATGCAAAAGTCTGAGTTTCCCTTCATACCTGATGATCTCCTATACTTAACTGGCTGGCCTCGTAATATCTTCACCCGTACCACTGGTTGGATCACAGCTTTCATCACATTTGAGAGATGTCTCTGTATTGCTATGCCACTCAAAGTCAAGATGATCATCACGCCCAACAGAACACGAATCGTCATTGTTACGATATTTATCTTAATGACCGGCTCAATCATGCCCTTATATTACACCAGTCGACTGACTTGGAAGTTTTCAGCCCAAAGAAACAGAACTGTTTTGGGCCTGACTTTCACTGAAGATCGAGAAGAAGTGGATAGTATTGCTCTCCTTGTCTCCTATACCGGTCTCCCTATGTTGTCATTCATCATCGTGGTCATTTGTACAGTTATCTTAGCAGTAAAACTCAATAACAAAACTCAGTGGAGAAAACAAACAGTGAAAACAGCTGAGGTCGTTTCAAACAAGGACAAAAAAGTTATCAGACTGGTTGGTTTTATTTCTACCATTTTCATCTTTTGTTTCACACCAAACCTGTTGTTATTTTTTGCCATTGCATACGAGCCTGAATTGAATCTTGACGGTGTGTACAGAAACATGGTCAAGGTTGGCACTGTAGTCCTCTTGGCTTTTGAATCTGTCAATTCCAGTATTAACATTGTCTTGTATATAAAAATGAGTTCGAAATTTAGACGTACACTAAATGAGGTAATTCATTGTCCCTTTAGTAGCAGAAAGTAAGTGAGACGTACAACTATTAAATTTCTTGCAGTTGAAGGCATTTATTATGTTGTTCTCATATTGTCTTCTTATAAAGTGTTTGTTGCAAATCACGTTGAAATATTTTTGAGTTCCAAATATCTTGACAGGACAGAAAAGAGCACATTTTGTAGATGTTTCATCCCCGTTTAAGGAGGTTGGGGTTAACTTTGTGGAGGTGATTTTTGTGTATAGTGTTACATATAGACCATTTTACCTTTTCCCATTGAACATGTTCAGATTAGAAAAAAGGAACCACTGACAAACAATTGGCTTTTTCGAACGATTGTCATGGCAGCACCGCTATTTTGGCTTTTGGCTTTTGTAAATTGTCTACGTTTGAAATTTACCACCTGAACGAAATATCGACCTTGATGAAACTTGATCAACATATTCATTGTCATATTATCGAAAAAGCTACATATTCCAGCTCTTGATGTGCAAAAGATAATTTTGTAGACATTTTTCCTTTACAAAAACATATTATATTTTCCTTCAAAACATGCAAAGAGGATAGGCAGCGCATTCTTTGTTGTTGTTGTTGTTGTTGTTGTTGTTGTTGTTGTTGTTTTGGTCTGGCTGTGAAAATGATGTATGTCAAATTTGGTTAGAATCGGTCCAGAAATAGATGAAAATAGATAGTAAAAGTGTGACAAAACACTGGATTATGATAAAACGTGTTTAATTTTTTTTAGAGGAAAAATTGACATGCAGATTTCTTTAATCTGCTTTTAGCCTCAAAAAGCATTTTAACATACTAGCTCTCTCTCCATGACTTGTGTGTCTGTTTTTGCCTTTTCCAGGATTTCTTTTATATCTTCTCTAATTTTGCTTCTTAGAAAACAGGTTCCCATTGAGCCACATTCGGCTTCTCGAGGGCTGATAATACGAGGGCTGCCGGGAAAGTAATAAAAAAATTAACTATTTCTCTTTGGATCTAACTGAAACTCATACAACAGTCACTGTCAATCATTGGCTACCTTTTAATGGAGTATTCTTAGAGATCGACACATTTTTGCCAGCACTGAGCCAGAGAATATATACCCTCCATGACAAAAATTGCGTCAAGCGATGATACCAATCTCGGATTTCTTTAGTGAGATTGTCATCATAATCAAACTTTTTTTCCTCCAAGATGCCATTTCAGGGGCCCAAACAGGTGGCAGTCTGATGGAACCATGTCGGGACTATGGGTTGGGTGTGATAAAATCTTCCATCCGTAGTGATGGGCAGTCTCTCATCAATTTGGCCTAATGGGGTGTTGCGTTGTCAGGCTGAAGAAAGATGCTCTTGTTCAGAAGTCGCGGTCCCTTGCGGCAATGAGCTTCTCTCAATCGGTCAAGTGTTTCACAATAACGAGCAGCATTAATACATCAAGGGATATACTGACTTTTGCTCGTTGCTTTTCTATCATTTGCGGATTTTGATAGGATTTTTTTTTCCTTTTTGCATGCAACAATCACACAATCCCTCTCACCTCAATCTTTGATCATTCTGCGATGTTGGTATCCATGTTTAATTTAGCATAATGATAGAATGCGTTCATCACTGATGCTGATATTTGACCACAAGAAAGTACTTTAACTTTCCTATTACACAAAGTTCACAGATTTTAAAAATATTGATTAGCCTGAAAGTTATGGATATTTTCTTATTACTTTCCGGACAGCCCCCGTATGTGGCCTTTATATATCTCTCCAAATCAAGAATACTGTTACCTTGACTATTAAAGATAGGCCACAATTGTGCTCTGAACCAGCAGAAATAAAAGAGAATTTCAGTATTTATAGGCGGTGGAATTTTCTTTTACATGATACAGCACCAGGTGAAAGCTTACATTGGTATTTCTGCGTGATCATGAGTTTGAGTTGGTTCAGAGTGGTCACAATGTCCATTCCTGGCAATGGGACTGAAAATATTGGTAAAAGAGGTCATGATCAAGTCTTTCATACATCCTATGCCTGCATTCTGTAAATAGTGTGATATTCCACAGCACACGGCAACCAGAGGGAGCCACATATTGGCTGACAGTAGGGCGGTCATCCATTGAAAGACCATTGGTCAAACACGTTAGAATGGACAAATCTAGTTATGAATACTATTTTTACACTAAAAAATGGCAGGACTCGTAAGAGAAAACAAAAACCCAAAATTAGATTTTCACTGAACCCATTGGGGGTGGGGGTGTGGGTGGGGGGGACGCCCCAGATAGACAGATGTGTGTGTATATATATATACATATATATACATATATAGATATATAGATAGATAGATATAGATATAGACATATATGGGGCGTCTACTTGTAGATAGATAGATAGATAGATAGATAGATAGATAGATAGATAGTTCATTTGTTTTTCTCACACACTCTCTCTCCCTCTCTCCGTCTCTGTATTTGTTTCTCTCTCTGTATCTGTCTGTGTGTGCAAATGTTAGTGCTCCTTTTTTCTTCTTTTTCTCTCTTTATTATCCAAATGTGGATAAAAGAAGCAATACATTTCGCTTCTCTATCTTAATTTTATTCTGTAAACGAACTTTTCCTTACCTTAAGTTTAGTAGGCTATTAAAAAAGTATAAATAAATAAATAAATAAATAAACAATAAAAACAAAGACGAAAGAAAACAATAAAAAATTCTCAAGTTCCTGGTCCATGTGTTTCCAGAACCTTTCTACTTCTGAATTTGATTTTCTTTTAGTTCTTTTACTGCCAACATCTTTCTGTGTTCACTTGGATGTGTCTTCTACAAGTAAAACCAGTGACATTTACCAGTTGTTGACAGCCATGCAGCTTTCTTGCAGCTACAAGTTTATTAATCCGAAACGATTTCTGAAGAATATTATAATAGTCTCTTCTGGCAGGAAATGAGTTAATATTTCATGAAGACATTGCACGTTTGTTTCTACAGTGAACTTGACAGAAGGTTACTTTTAACAACTGACCACTCACAATACAAAATTGCCAGAGGATACGTGAGCTCTCTTTTTCCTGCGTCCTTTATTATACTTTTTATAGGAAGTTTCTTGATTAACCAAACAATTTTCATTTCTTCAGTAATGCTATACTTTACTGCATACAATCGTGTTGGTGCGCCATGAAATCCCAATCACTTGACTGAATGAAAGAACCTTGACACCCTAACTTTAAATATCGATTTCAATGAATTTTTTCTCATTTCAGCTGTCTTTCCGTGAATATACATTTTATTGTATCCATTGAAGAAATTCGCAATTTTTATAATTACAGCTGAAATCTTAAAGAAAAGGCAGTCAAACAAAAAACTGGCATTTTCAAGGATTTCTCAATCACATTTTTCCAAAGACAAATCGTGATGTGTTTCACATGACGTTTTTTAAGTCCAGCAATCTGCCTGTTGGCAATTTGACAACAAAACCAACATTATGTTTTATGTAAAATAAATGATTCAGATACCTATATAAAATCTGAAAGAAGTCCATCCACCAAGAGCATTTTTGCAGGAAAACTTTTAACCCTTCCGTGGAGAAAATCTACTTTGGCTCTTCTCAGGCTCGGTAATAGTTAATTTGCAATTGTCGGACAGAGCTAAAAACTGGGTAACAGTTTACGTAGTGAAATATTGAAAACCGGACATTGAATAGTATAAGAAAGTTGGTATGAATGTCTTTTTTAAAAGGTATACATCTGAAAACCAATTCATTTAAGATACCATTATCTACCGACATCCGGACATATTCGTGTAGTAATTATCACTCTGCGAGGAATGCTAGACGTCATGAAGGTTTTTTTTTTGTGTTCTTTCAGCTAAAATTATTTCGCTCTGCTAGGTCCATTTCAGTACTGCGCAGAAAGAAACAAATCATTTCTACTCTTGTTATTTGAAATATATGAGACATAAAAGTCCAAGAAAAATTGTATGATCCATCACATAGTGAAGCTTTTAATTTTTTTTCAGTGAAACAAGTTTGAAATAACAATAATAGCTTTTCCTTCTCTTTTTGTTTTTTACAATGATTATTTTATGCTTCTTGCACCCCGCAAAAGGACATGATTTGGATCACGTTAAAATATTTCCTTGTAATAGGATACTCTATTTGAATAAGTGTGTATCTACTTCTTCAATTTTTTGCTGCATATAATGTAAAATAGTTTGTGAAATATCCGCGGAGAAGTCTCCTGTTCTATCCAATTCAATTCTTAGATTATGGAAGTAAACGACCATATTTCAGCTTAAATTATATAAATAACTACTATAGTACGCTGGAAGTTCCTGGTGTCACTTGCAAACACTAAAATTTGCTCCCGCTGACAGAGTTTTGCACGTGGTAAAGTAAAGATCGGAGGAGAGCTTCAACCAACGTTTTAACCCTTAAAGGACCGGCCATGGGGAGCACTATTATTCCCTCAGGACAGGCTATGTTTTGGAAAATTCTTTAATTTTAGGTCATACCAGAAAAAAAAATTAATATAATATAAACAGCTCTACTTCCGCTTCCTTGGTTTCTAAACCAAGGTAAGCAAAGCATGGTCTGGCGAGTGAAATATACACGATCTGGACTCTGCATAGTGTGACCTGCGGTGGAAATATACGTGAGTGGTCCTTTAAGGGTTAGTTCACGAATCCATAGCTATCACCAGGTATTCATTTTGGTCAGTGAGATAAATACTAACATTATGTGAAAGGCAAAACGTCCATGAAAAGCTTGTATTCTCTACCCATTAGTAGTGCTAATTCCACAAATTTCGAGCTATGTATGTCAAATGTCAGAAGATATTGCTATCACTTGGGTGTAAATAAATCTGATATTAGATCATTTTCTGTTGTTATTGTTTTCTTCAAACATCTCATGCAAACTTACACGGGTTGACAAAGGAGAGAAGTTGAGATATTACGGGAACTGTATAATCCTTCAGATTTTAACGATCAACAGTTGGCAAATTATTTGGGAGTTGACAATACCAACAATTTGGCAAACAGTGACATTTCTTAATGTTAACATGTTCATGTTTCTCTTAGGAATCTCAACTGCAGAATAATGTAATTGTAAAATGATGACTTCTCTCGCGGTGAATCAAATATCCCCTTTTAGTTTCTTTCTCTACTGACACGCCACAGCTGTCAGTCCTAGTTTATAGATTGGTTGTTGATGCATGCCTGTCAAGATGACACACAGGTCATGTAATGATCCACTTATGTTCAATATCTAAGTACATTTGTTTTTATAAGAAAGCCACATGCTGTTACCAACTGTCATGTCACATCCAATGACGACACAACAAATGAAACTAAGATCAACTGCAAGAAAAAGAAAAACCTGACCGACTAGCGTTGTACCTTATGCCATTAAAAAAAAATTAAGTTCTACTTACCAAGCAAAGGTAAATAGAAAAGTAGCAGAGCAGGCTCTGAAATGAAGAACTGACAAATAAAAATCACAAACAAAACCATAAAAGATTTTAGAGACATGAAAATTGATCACAAATGACTCAGAGACCAGACATTTGTTAATGAAAAGTTTGCCGTTCTGAGCTCTACACATTAAATTTTAAAGAACGAGAAAAACTTAACCATGAATACAAAGTTTAAGGTGAGATTTCCGTGTGGTGTCAAATGTCAAACAATTTATTATTGCATGTTCATAGGTTTGTGTATCGTTGATAGGACAGAGACACTCTCGAAAAGCAGTGATCAGGAGGATGGAAGTTCTCATCTCAACAGCACCTCAAATGTTTTTGGAGTGACATTGATCTCAGCTGGAACTTTTACCACTCAGGAACTTACGAAACAGCTCTTGGACGATACAACAACGGACTTGTTGATGATAATACTTCACTGCATTATTAACACCGTTCTCGTTGTCTGCGGAATTGTTACTAACATTATCAACATCATCGTATTTATAAAACAGGGCTTTAGAGATTCTATAAATATCAGTTTGTTAGGTTTGGCTGTTTCAGACCTAGCAAGTTTGATATATTCTTTGTGGATCATCATTGGCTTCAGTCCACCAATGCAATATTCTGATCTGTCCTTCATACCCGACGATCTCCTATACTTAACTGGCTGGCCTCGTAACATCTTCACCCGTACTACTGGTTGGATCACAGCTTTCATCACATTTGAGAGATGTCTTTGTATTGCTATGCCACTCAAAGTCAAAATGATCATCACGCCCAACAGAACACGAATCATCATTGCTATGATATTTATCTTAATGACCGGCTCAGTCATGCCCATATATTACACCAGCCGTCTGACTTGGAAGTTTTCACCCGAAAGAAATAGAACTGTTTTGGGCATCACTTTCACTGAAGATCGTGAACAGGTGGATAGCATTGCTTTTGTTGTGTTTAACGCTGGTCTTCCTATGCTGTCATTCATTATCGTGCTCATTTGTACCGTTATTTTAGCAGTCAAACTCAATAACAAAACCCAGTGGAGAAGACAGACAGTAAAAACAGCTGATGTCGTTTCAAACAAGGAGAAAAAAGTTGTCAGAATGGTTGGTTCTATTTCTACTATTTTCGTCATTTGTTTCACACCAAACCTGTTGTTATTTTTTATCATGATATACAAACCTGAATTCAATCTTGACGGTGTGTACAGAAATATGGTCAAACTTAGCACTGTATTCCTCTTGGCTTTTGAGTCTGTCAATTCCAGTATTAACATTGTCTTGTATATAAAAATGAGTTCGAAATTTAGACGTACACTAAATGAGATAATTCATTTTCCCTTTGGTAGAATAAAGTAAATGGGCGGTAATACTATTAAGTTTCTTGCGGTTGAAAGATTCTCTTCTACATTTATTATGTTGTTTTCACATTGTCTTTTTATGAAGTGTTTGTTGTAAATCACGTTGAAATGTTTTTCAGTTCCAAATATCTTGACAGGACAGAAAAGAGCACATGTTGTAGATGTTTTATCTCCCTTTAAGGTGACTGGAGTTCACATTCTGGCGGTGAATATTTTTATATTGTTTTATATGGACTATTTTACCTTTTCCCATTGAACATGTTCAAATGAGAAAAAAACACTGAAAAACAATTGGCTTTTTCGAAATATTGCCATGTCAGCACCGCTGTTTTGGTTTTGGCTTCTGTAAAGTGTCTTGCTGTTGATGTATTATTCTGAAAGTTTACTATACTGTGCTCATATTGTTTTAATATGAATTGTCTTTTGGAAACCACGTTGAAATGTTTTTGACTTTCAAAAGATCTTGACACTACAGAAAAAGACACATTTTGTATTGATGTTTCATTGCTCTTTAAGGATTTTGGGATTCACATTCTGGAGGTGATTTGTTTTTATGTTATTACATATAGACTATTTTAACTTTTTCTTTTGAATTCAGCATGTTCAAGGTAGAAAACAAAAACACTGAAAAACAGTTGGCATTTCGAACGATTGCCATGGCACCATCGCTTTTTCGGTTTTGGCTTCTTTAAATTGTCTGTCTTTGAAATTTCTCACCTCAGACAAAAAACGACCTTAATGAAACTTGATGAGCATATTCTTTGGTCATATGATCGAGAAAGCTACATATTCCAGCTCTTGATGTGCAAAAGAAAATTTTGTAGAAATGTTTGAATACCATGAGATGAAATTTCAAATTTCATCGATTTTGTTTTCTTTCCAAAAATACCTTTTCTTCAAAACAAAGAAAGAGAATGGGCAGCGCATCCCATTTTTTTTTTGGTGGGGGGGGGGGGGGGGGGTTTAGCT
>JBCEWB010094836.1:0-12333 GCA_039654565.1 Peronia peronii
TAGATAGATAGATAGATAGATAGATAGATAGATAGATAGATAGATAGATAGATAGATAGATAGATAGATAATCTTCAAAGAATAACCATCAAGTGAAATAACAGTAAGAAGGAAATACCCATCTTCACCTCTGCTGGCCATGGAAATAAGCAACACGGTCCAGGGCGCTCTAATTATGAGTGACCTCGCCGAAGTTCATTCTGATGCAAGCACTGAGCTTTCCTTCCTGTCGACCTTACCAGCGCATTGTGGACAATCATCCAATCACACGCGACCTCACCGTAACCGCGGGTTGTATCGACTACTAGTATCGGTTAAGGACTATTTTCGATGCCCATATTATCATCTCATAGATTTTTTTTACCGTCTTTTTAAATAGCTGGAACGTCAATTCAAATTGAGTGAGGATCGTTTTGCTGTTATCTGAAAATAAAAACTGTCGATTTCTCTCTCTCTCTCTCTCTCCCTTTTTTACGTTCTCTATCTATATATCTGTCTGTCTATCCTTCTGTCTATTTGTCTGTATTCATATCCGTATGCACATCTATTCCCATCCATCCATCCATCCATCCATCCACCCATCTATCCATCCATCCATCCATCCATCCATCCATCCATCCATCCATCCATCCACCCACTCACCCTTCCATCCATCCATTTATCCATATCCATACCGATCCATCCACCCACCCACCATCCATCCACCCTCCCATCCATCCATCCATTTATCCATATCCAAACCGATCCATCCACTCACTATCCATCTATCCATTCATCCATCCATCCATTCATATGTGTCTATCCTTTTCATCTGCCTCTGCGGAACCTGTCCGCTGGATAAGATGAAGCGCATACTATCTCTCTGTTTATTTCCGTCAACCGTCACTAAAAAGCAAGAGGAGAATGCTACCAAAATGGTGTTCATGACAGACCTCAAGTGTATTAGGAAATGAACATGAAGTTAACTAATTCAGATCCACTTAATGAAGCCGTAACTTGACGTAGTATAATGTAATTTTTGTTTCCGCCCTATCCATTTATGGCTATCTGGACTATACCAGTAAGTCATAACAACGTTAATGATGATTGTTTATGAAACAGGGGGCTTGCACTATTGGAACAGCCGTGGGCAGCAAGTAGTATTGACTGAGTTAAGTTTTTGGAAAGTGAACCTATCTAGAGGACTGAAGGGTGAGTTCGTTTGAAGGATAGGGAGGGGGGGGGGGGGGGAGGGGGACTAAATGGCGTTAATTGATATCATGTCAAATTCCAACAATCTGAAACAAGATCGGCCAATTCTAATTGTTTTACATCCAAAAATAGATTTAATAATGCTTTTTTTTTTTTTTCAAATTGTTGCAATACGACATAATGCGGATACCAGATAACGCGAACATCCTCTTAACGTAGGGACCCTCAACCCTGTAATGGTTTTTAAAAAATAAAACCCAAGGTTCAACTTTACTTCCTACTTTGATGAGATAAACCCAGTTTTCAGAGCGCTAGTGACTCTCGAGAATTGTCCATTAAAATCCTCCCCACATAATGTCAGGGGATCGACCTAGAAAACGTTTCGTTTATTACGCTTTGTATTTGGGGAAAAAAAAAAAAACTTTAGTACAGAAACCAGTAACAATTAACACACTCGTCTTAGTTTGCCATTAAGGTCTTAACTATTTTCTCTTGAATATCAATATGTATCACCGAGGATACAGCGGTACTCCAGCAATCTCTGATGACGCCCAGTCAAGATTCGCTCTGTGTTGCACTGTATTAGCGGACATCCTTTATTGGAAACAACCTTGACCTATCGATATATGGGCATACACTATACAAAGTTCGCAACTGTGAGTTTTGTATAATATAGCTCTATCAATATGTGCAATAAAAGCCCTTCCCCCCCCCTCCCCCCCCCACACACACACCCTTTACCCTTGTCTCTCTTTTTTTTTTTTTTTTTTGTTTTCTCCAAATATCTTCCCACGCTCAACAATAGATGTAAGAATGATTGAAAATTCTGAAATATTTAAATTTAATAAGTTATAATATGCTTTTGAAATGTGGGGTTTTCACTTTGTTTTTTTAAATTAACACGTTATTTGCCCAGGAAGTAAGGAAATAATTTATGAATTATAGATAGTCTACATACTTTGGTACTGATCAATTGTCTGACATGGACTTGACACACAAACACGTAGACGATGGACAGATAAACGGAAAGAAGGAGGGGATCGGCAGACAGACAGACACAAACAGACAGATGGACAGACAGACAGCTTGACTGACTGACTGATTGACGGCTGACTGAAGGACATAGAAAGAGAGAGAGAATAACGGCACAGGGAGACATCACACAGAAAGGCATCATACGGAGAGACATGGTAAGAGACAAAGAGAGACAGACAGATAGACAGAGAGAGAGAGACCAAGAGAGACAGCAGACGGACAGATAAACGAAAGAACGGACGGACAGACAGACAGATTGACTGGCTAACTGACTGACTCACTGAAAGACAGAGAAAGAGACAGAGAGACAGGGAGAGAACATAAAGACACAGAGAGAAAGACATTACACGAGACATGGTAAGAGACAAAGAGAGGCGGTCAGATAGACAGAAAAAGAGACTTGAGAACGACAAAAAAAAGGAGAGAGAGAGAGATGAGACCAGTCAGCACCGATTTCGATATCCTTGGTATATGACAGAGCAGACAAGTTAATGGATTATCCAGAAAGTGGATCATCCAGAAAGTGGATCATCCAGAAAGTGGATATCCATAAAGTGGACCATCAAGAAATGGATCATCAAGAAAATGGATTATCCAGAAAGTGGATCATCGAGAAAGTGGATCATCAAGAAAGTGGATCATCAAGAAAGTGCAATACAACATTTTTCAAACACATATTTATATATGCACACGCATTCACAATCACACATTACACACATACATACCTGCATGCTCACATATAAACGCAAACATATACTCAATATCAACAAAGACAGTGTTTAAAAAATAAGAGGTATATTACTTTTTATTTTCATCTCCTCGAGCACAGATAATCTTCACACTGTGAACCTCGTTTCAGGAGTATGCACATGATTATGATCACTGGCTTTATAGAGAGGAAACACTTGTATAGAGTTTCAAAACTTTGGAAATTTACTTTACATAATATGAAAAATATGTTCAAAAAGAACATAGCACGTATTAAACCATAATAATCAATCACTTTGAAAAAAAAACGGTTTAAAAAAAAAAGGAAAAAAAAAAGATAAATAAATGTTAGTTGAGTAATAAACTGAACCATCTGGATTCAAAGTAACAATATCAAATACACTGTCCGCGTAATTTCAGTGGACAAAAAAATCAGATGAGAGAAAGAAAAAAAAAAATGGAATAGATTCGAAATGTCAAATGAAAATAATGAAACATGAAATGAGGAAAATAAAACCTAAAAAATCAAATGAGGGAAAGCAAATATGATAGACTGAATGAAGGGGGCGAAAATGAAAGGTTCATTCAATAAATTGGAAGTTACACTGAAAACAACCTTGAATTATTCATCACAATGGAAATAAAAATGAAGGTAAAACTGCAATGAACAGACATAATGTGAGATTTCAACAACAACAACAACAACAACAACAACAAAAAACAGCCTGATAAATGCACTGGCAGTTGAAACAGACTCGCCTTCCTCCCCCACCCCACACCCCTCTCCCTGCTTCTCTACCACAAAATTTCACCCCATCCACAGGGCCTGTTGAGGTCAGATCGTCTAGCCAGCTGTCTCAGTCTCTAATAAGAATAAGAGTTAAATAAGTCGACTAGTCACAAAATATCTAACAAACAAATGCCCACAGAGATATGTCAAACTTTGCCGAGTGTTTATTTTCCCACCGTTTATAACGAAAGTAGTTTCCCTCTAAACTGTTGTTGTAATGATAACCAAATTTCTCTTATGAGAGTACATAATAATAATGATAGTAGTTACAATAATAACAATAATAATAACAATATAAATATAAACAACAGTAATAATAACAATAAGAAGAATAATCATATAATTTTTTTTTTGTTTAAATGTGAGAAATCCCTGTCACTGAAAACTTAAAGGGTTCAACACCAGCCTCAAATTCCTGATAGAAGATACTAGACTATAGTGCTCAACAAACGTGCGTGGAATAGAAGCTGAATTAAAGCTTTCAATAGGCTATCATGGTATCAGATCTTCGCGCTATTTTGTCTGCATAAGGGATAATCTTCAACACCATTCCCCCTACTTCTCCTCTCCAGTTCAATTTGCATTCGACCAAAAATTTTACTTTTATACAAATATGTCTACAAAATACAGCCATTTCGTTCAGTTCTTTTAACAAATTTATTACAACATGTTTTAAAACAATTTGTCAGCCCTAGGTGTGATCTGTTTTCCAGTGTTTCCGAAACACTAAATTGCTCCTCCCCCCCCCCTCCCCCCCCCCTCACTTTTCCCACACTTCCTATTCAGAGTCGATTCTTTAAAAAAAAAAAAATGTACATTTATACATAATGCCATATTTCCAACAATATGGGGCCATTTCGTTCAGTTCTTCAACAAAATGTATGATTACATATCTTGAAATAATATACATCTGTCGACTTTATGTGTTACCTGTCACAAAGTTTTCGATGAATCATACATTTCAGATTTATACAAAGAAGCTACCTTTGTGAAGATAAATTTGTACATGTAGCTGCATCAGAGGTTAAGTTACCTTCTTTTTCTTTTTTCTTTTTTTCTTTTGCCACACTACAAGAAAATTTACGGAGAAACGTTGTGAAATCAAACCAATAATTTACATTTTAAATGGAAATTGGGTGTTTTAATCAGGAGTACTTTCCTTTCTTAAACTTCCGTGTGGAATGTTTCAGATGTGCTATAATAACCAAACAGATCAGTTGAAAAAAAAATATATAATGAATGTGAGAAAATCAAATGAAGAACTGAAATAGTATGAATTTCAATAGGTTCTACGGAAAAATGATATGTGGCTACAACAGCCAAAACAGTTCCATTTTCAGAATAAATCTGTTTCACTATCGATGTTTCAACTATTTATAAATTGACAGTCACTGTGAGACACATCTATTTTTTTTTCCAGTATTAAATTCTGTGCTTATCTACAAAATTATAATTTCTGGCAGGATGACAAAGGGCAGCACCCTATAATAAAAAAGGATTTAATTCAAACAACTGTAAAGATAAGCGGAAGAAAAAGACAGAAAAAAAACAAAAAAAACAAAACAAAAAAACACGCATTTTAAAAATGAGGGACCATTCAATTTACATGTCATTGTACACAAACATATCGAGCCAACGCAAATCAATATCAGTTTACATGGTAATCATGACAAGAGGAAGAATGAATTTTTATTCACAGTTTAATCAAATGATGGAATCTTTAACAGTAAATCACCACCAATATCAACACTTACATGCAGTCCTAATTGTTTTGCAGTTAATGATACAGAAAAAGATTTTGATACGTCCTCCCTCAGGAAAAAAAAAAGGGAAGAAAGAAAAGAAATGTGGAAAGAAAAGTCGATATTTCAGAACTTTTTACTACTTGACAAACTACAATATTATAGCCTGAAATGATACTTTCACAGGAGTGATCGTACTTTACAAAGTCCACCGATCTAAAAGCCTACAATTTTCTAGATTTCTTTTCCTTGGGTCAGTGCACAATGTTTATTATGCCAAAAAGTTTGGAATCATTAATACTCATATTGCAAGATGCTCAGGTAATAGTCAACTCAGACACTCATTCAGAACTGATAATGCTTTCAGGAGATCTATTGACTTGGAAGCTCACAACAGTCTTATTCCTGGCTGTTTCATTGAGATACAGCATTTAATATCATATAAACCAACGATTTGATAATACTCATAGCAGAATCATTATCAGATTGCCTATCTCATTTCCGTATGATTTTACCCTGGAAAGACTAACATGTGGACCATATGAATAATTGAACTGGGCAGTTTATGTAAGATATTGTACAGCTGTTCATTGAAAACATGAGACGGGCAAAATACTTTGGGGCTATTTTATAGCTAATTACTTTGTTGTGACCCTCTTTGTCTTTCAAATTTGAATAGTGTTTTAGCTTACCGGAAACGCCAAAATACCCCAATCGGCAAATTGCCAGTCTCTGAGAAGCAATCGAGTCCACCCATGATTATGACGTCATGCTTTCGGGAAGTTCGTGTGATTCATAGTAATAAATCCCAGCAGTTGCAAGAACCAAATAATAACAAAAATAACAGTGACAACAACAAAAACAAAAGCAACTTCTGTATATTTCAGGACATGACTAGCATAATTCGCTACTAAAATTTGCATCATATGAAAGGGTAAAACCACAAAAGACTTTAGCAACAAAATTTTTAAAAATATCACAAAAGCGACTACAACACCTGAAATCTAACATTCAGAGATAACATTGCAAAAACAAAAAAAAAACAAATAAACAAACAAAAAATGATAATTTGCAACGAAGATCAACATCAATACAAAATAATGATATTATTTCTTTTCAACCGCAAAGTGTTGAAATAATTATTATACATGTAATTAGAACACAATCTTTCTATAAAATGGAAAATATCTGAAAATATGAAAATGCGAATTTAAATGAAGAAAGATTCTCTGTGGTTCAGCATAATGTATTCAAATTTCTCTGATCATGCTGCTAAAAATTCAATCATTCAGACCATAAGCTTATTTCATGACAAAGAATTATTGTTCCAGTGAGTTTACATTACATCTGCAGAATGATCTCTGTACGATTAATATTGCCATGAAAACTGCAAATGGCGACAGGCTATTGAGGTAAGCAAAGCTGCCCAACCAAACGACAGATCTGATGACGTCATGGTATGGCGCTAAAATTGCATACTGAAATAAATCTCTATTTACAAAATCGTATATTATTTACAGTAAAATTGCATAATCATACATATATATGCAAATATCATAAGCAAAAGATGCAAATTTCCTTAAACTATCGCCTCGAACAATGTGGCAAAACCATACTGATCAGTCACCACGAATAGATCATGCCGAGACCTGTCCTATGCACCGAGACATTTTGCAGGTGATCAAAAACATTCAGGGCAAATGAACGAATGACGATGTTTGGACATGAAGTATGGGATCTTTTTAATACTTGTTCTATAAATCCGACTTGAACTGAGACAATAGAAGATCATAAGGAAGTTCACTACGTTCACGAAAATAATAAATAATCTACATATCTGAGCATGAACTTTATTTCTTTCTGGCCAAGATAAAATATCATTTGTCGTTCCATGTGATAATTTTATAGACCAACACGTGAAATATTTTCACAGTCAGACTTACTACATAATTCACCAAATAATTCCACACAGCGGCCAAAGCTTTATGTATTTGAGGAAATTATCTAATTTTTATCTATATTTCTGTTGATGTTTATTTTTATTTTTTTAATACTATTTTATACTTTTTTATTATCATTACTATTTTCGTGTCTTGTGTTTGCAACAAAAACAGTAATGGATCACATTTACACTAAAACTGCGTATCAAAAAAAAAATAGAAATAGATCAACAAACTACAAAATACAAAATAATTTAAACAAAAAACGGCCCCAATTTTCAGTATGAGATTACAAGATTTGATAGAATCGGTGTCAGTACAGAGAAAATGCATGTGGTGTATACAAAAAATTCGTTCGTTCGTGCTATTCCTTTCAGAAGCCTGAGGATGGCTATCGCGGTGGGAATAAGATGTGAGAAAAAATAATAGCACATTGTGGCTGGTGCTACATATCTTCTTTACAAAGGCAAAGAACGAGGTATAACATTTTGTGGTTAATGTGAACCTAAAGGCAGTAAATTTATGGCAGCTTCTTTACTCGTGGCGCTGTCTTTGTCACAATCGTGAGTTCTAGCAAGGGCTCGGATTTGAACTCGTTCTTAATCTTCCAGTGTTCACGTGATGTGGTTATCGTTCCGTTTGTTCGACAGTATGAGTTATCACATGATAGAGGCATCTAGTAGTGAAACACAAGATTTCAGAAAAACCCGACGAGATTTCCAGCCGGAAGTAGGTCAGGCGTTTTCCTCCGTAACAAAATCATTAACACCTCTACTATTATTTACTGCTATTATTTGGAGGGTATCTAGGTTCAATGGGCTTTAGATTTATTAAATCTGTCACTCACAGCGAAGAGTTTCAGTCATAATTTTTGTTACCCCACTTAACAGGGTTGTGGCAAGAAGTGAGGCAAACTTGCAGTTGAAGCAATGCCAAGACCATGGGTCAATGGAATTTCCAGGGATACTAGTGACCCTGTTAAAATTAAAAGAACGTGGGCCGTTACTGTGCAGCCTATCAGTCAAACAAAAATGTCAAACAGGATAAGGGTATCGATTACGTGACTTTCGGCGTGACATTTTGTGCCTTTGTTCAGAGTGCGATTTCCGTTGTCACATGACCTGATCTCTGGCCATGTAAAGATTCAGAATAAACAAAGACCATTCCTTCAAAAGAGAGCCAAACGCATCGTCATTCAAGACAACACGAGCTCATGAATCATTTAAACCCATGAATCGATCAGATGGGGCAGCCACCACCCTCATGATGTCTTTAGATTAAAAGGACAGAAGCACTATATCAATTTTTGCACCGGTCTCTGAAGAGACACTTGTCTTTGACGCTGTTTCTGTTGTTTTGTTCGTAGAAAATCTTTTAATACATGTGTGTTTAACCCTTAACATATCAAGGGAGCAAAGGTTCTCCTATCATACTTGCATTTCAATTTTGTTTCCAAGATAGTTACCGGAAAGTCCCAGGACACTCAGACTGGATGACGATACAGAAATGAAAATAGACAAACTTTTGTCTCTAATTTTTTTGTAGAAAATATGATAAATATAAGGTATATCAATTGAATTGCAGAAATATCAAGAACAGCAGAAAATCAAAGCAGCTATATCGTAAATCCAGAAGAAAATCAAGCACCCCCCTCCCCCCCCTCCCCCTTAAAAAAAAAAAAAACATATGACGTTGGTGTCCTGAGGATTTTCCGGCCACCCTCTACAATTTATGGTATAGTGGAATGTAGGACTGAATGTCTGTTCTTGAACATGAATAAATATCATTTATTTAAGTAAAAACTGCACTTCACTGGTGTCTTTTAGCCCTTTTATAGTTAAAGCATGGTTCTAACATATATTTTAGTGATTGTATTTTAAGCATACCATCTGCAGTTCTCTATATCTATTTTACTGATAGAGGCAAACAACGGCACAGATATGCAAACAGACAACAAAAAGTGATGCCATCGGGCTTTAATTTGTATATATGGCAATGAAACAACAACAACAAAAAAAGACAAAATAATAATAATAATAATAATAATAATAATAATAAAGATTAAAATGTGAGCAAATCTCTTCATTATGGCAACTTGGAAAGATATAAAGCTCTCTGGCATTTAAAAACTTTAAAACTTTTAAACAGCAACAGAGACAATTTGTCAACATAGATATGCTATTAATTTGATAATGAATTTGTTTGTTGGGCCCATTTTAGTTGTTCTGTAACATCTGTGACACACACACACACACACAAAAAGAAAGATGATTTTATTACTATGAGATTCATAGGAGTATCGTTAGTTCAATTCCCATTCTTCCATTTCTTCATCATCAGTAAATATTCATAGCTTTTTGTGTACAGTATTTGTACAGTTTATAGACTGCCACAATACAAATCGTTTAATTGGAAGTCTTCCACATATAATGAGCATCAGAGAGAGAGAGGGGAATTACTCCGTTTTTTTTTCTTTGTATTTTCTCTTCTTCTTTTCACTAATAGTATGGACCGGGAAAAACAAAATGGTCAGTCATATGGGTTTATTTTCCTCACTATACAGCTGTATAGAATTTCTCCCTTTTGTTCTATTTTGTGTATTTTTTGTCTAACTTCTCTTAAGAAATCACCTTTAGTTCTATTAATGTATGATATCTATTGGTATATATGTCGTAATGTGTAATACTCTGGTCTTGCCTCTTCACTGACCGGTAAAAACTGAATGTGTCTCCATCAGTGCTTTCAGGAAACTGTTAAAAGCTTCTTGCTGATCGGACGGGACCACACGGCGAAGTTCTTGCATGTACATTTCCTTTTCGTTTTCCATGTCCCGGATCTGCTCAATCATTTCTGATTTTTTGTCTTCGAGATCTTCCGCTTCCTGGAGACAATTGACAAAGAAAACACGAATTTATGATTATCACTGTCTGGTTATAGCTGTATACTCATGATTTCTCGGAAATGTCCCATTAAATTATCTCGTAGAAACAGTCAACATAAAAAAAGCATATTTGTGCACACATATACTTACAAAAAGCAGAATGTGTTCACAAAAACAAAACAAAAAAGAAAGAAAGGGAAAAAAGGATGTTTCTGTACATACATATTTATACGAAGTATTATTTCATTTTGTATTATCACTTTGTATCACTTTGTATTATTTTGACTATTTGAAGGAATGCCTTACTCATTGAATGCTTTGCTCACTCAACTACTAAACCTAACACTAAATTACAGCTTCTGTAATACATATTACAACAATACTTTATACCTATACCTCATATAAAGTTCAGTTTCTTGTAATACATATAATACTACGGTACGTAAACGTTCGCCTGAACAAAAAGTGCAACAGAATGATATACATATACATGTAATTCAGTGCCAAGTTACGTAATGATCTTTATAATTATTTCAAATGGAAATTATCAGTAAACATGTTGTAAACCCTGATTCTAATCTAGGACTACGATTGCATCATATTAGAAGTGTATGCAGGACAATATCTGTCTTGAGACAAAGACCAGGCAAAGTTCATGTCTGTAGATATAGAGCATGTTATGCCACATGATAAATGCATCATTTATCATCTCATGATCAGTCCACAGACAAAGAACATGTTACAGCAGATAACGGACATGTCACACCACAACCTGTCTGCAGATTTAAGGTATAGCATCGCATTATCTGTCCACAGACAAAGAATAATAATATGTGACAGCACAACTGTCTGCAGATAAAAGACATGTCACGCCACAGTTGTCTGGAGACTCATGACATAGCATGTCATTATCAGCTATCTACAGACACGGGACATGTTATTCTGTGCACCTATGTGCAAGCATACGGATGTGCCAGGCCACACCTGTCTGCAAACACATGACATACCATGCCGTTATCTTCCGGTTTTCTTTTGCTTTTCCTCTGTCTATATATTGCCTGCTATTTTGTATAGCCGCCTACAGACTTATAATACATCATGGCATTCTGATTCTGTCTACAGACATATGACATATCAAGCCACACTTGTCTGTACACCAGGGGTTTCCAACCGATGGTGGCGATCCCCTTGGGGGTCGCAAATCCGTGGCAAGGGGGTCACGAAGCCTTTGCCAGAAGGGGCTAGGGGTAAAATTAATTTCAGCTCATCAATTACACTTTTTATGCTCTTTCATATTTTTTGTTGTTGTTGTTTTTTCAGTGAAAAAAAAAACAAACCTAAAAGTGTGTTACAGAGTTTCAATGTCATTAGACGACATTGGGGATGTTTGTATGCATGGCTGTGAGTAGTCGTGCCTGTTGTCTGTAAGTCACAGAAATTAAATGGAAATCAAGCTGCTGATAGTAGGGGTCACGTGGGTTTCGAGCTTTTGGGTAAGGGGGTCGCAAATGCAAAAACGTTGGGAACCACTGCTGCAGAATACAGGACATATTACACTGTACACCCGTCTGCAAGAATTGGATATGTCAGGTCATATATAGGACACATCACCCTGTATTTGTTACTCTGTTCTAACTCACCTTCTCCAGTTCTTCCTGTTTCCTTTTCTTCCTCTGTCGGTGACCAGCGGCAGCCTTACGGTTCAAATCCTGCCGTCGCTTTTTTCTGGCCAAGTCTTCTTCGGTCAGCTGTGAATAAAACACAGACAGGTCTGTTAGAAAACGTAATATTGCGCCACTGGGGTCTTGTGTACACAGATTCTTGATATTTGATACGGGTCACGTCTCGCACTTGATACGGGTTTTTTTCTCGCACTTGATAAGGATCACTTTCACGGTATTATCTTTCATTATGGTATACTATTATTATAAATAGATATAAATCAGACAGACAAGACAGGCTGGCAGGGAGATAGATAGATAGATAGATAGATAGATAGATAGATAGATAGATAGATAGATAGATAGATAGATAGATAGATGGATG
>JBCEWB010094847.1:0-12332 GCA_039654565.1 Peronia peronii
GAAAATGCACTGGTGTTCACAAAACGATGTTCACTTCGGATACAATCTCAGAATAATGCGCCAAAAATGTGATATCATGAAAGGACCACCCAGCGGCGCAAGGCAATTACGAAATCTGATGTGGCGGGCGGGGAATTCCCCTCAGGTGTCTGATTGACCGGTGATTTATTGCACCCCGGCCAGCGAACTAAAGGCACGCTGAGGGCCGTTTTGCACAGCCGTGAGTTAGGGAAGCAATAGAATTGGTGATTGACATTATACTGCTATAAGTGGTTCATTTATAAATTGTTCCCACTGTGCTGCTCTGGAAAGGCATAGACCCATTTTTGCCTCAGGCTAATATGGTCAAGTTTGAAAGGCAAGTAATAAGAATGCAGGTAGCGAGAGACAAATGCAGTAGCTCTGACAATCTGTGCCCCATTGAGATTTAGAAAATCTAATTTATGTTTTAAAAAAAAGAAAAAAGATTTTAAATTATAAAACGTCCCTGAAGTCTCTGAACGCGTAAGTCTGGAAAATTGGGTCATGGCATTTTTGGCTTTAGTAAACTAGAATGGGTTTCCCCCACCTCCTCTATAAATATCAAATTCATGGAACCAATGAAAGTTACACTTTTTGTTACGTGGACTAAACGTGATTCATGATTTCACTTCGATTTATTAAGTTTTTTGTCTCTCCTGTAAAATTCGCCCCTGTGGACTTATGCGTTTAGCGATTTACAAGGACAAAAAGCTAACTCTATGTCTGCATTATTTCATTCTGCAGGTGTTGCCCCATTTCCAGGAGCAACCACAGGAACTGGGGGGAGAATTAGAGATATCCAGGCAACTGGCAGGGGTGCATTTGTTATTGCAGGAACAGCTGGGTACTCATTTGGAAGTCTCAATATTCCAGGTCTCATTTTTTCTTTTTTTTAGCAGCTAGAAAACATTTACACAAAGAAATAAGAAAAAGATTTGTCAAGTTCTGTTAATGACTTATATAAATTGACTTTAAGATCATGACCGGAGTGACAGACTGTGTGACATGTAATGAAAATAGAGTATGTTTCACTTTTTGTCACAATTTTTTTGCTGTCCATGCAAAAAAATCGCATTTTAAAAAAATAGAAAATTGCACTGCACATAACTTGCATGCAACAGTACTACAAAATTGCAAGCCCTGGAATTCTCACATGAGAAAATGTTTCTGGAAAAAAGGAAAACAACAAATAAAAAAAATAAAAAAATAAAGTAGAGAAACAGAAAGTCCTGTGGAAAACAAAAAACAGCGGTGCTTGATATCATGCAGCATTTGTATTGCCATGAGTTCATGAGTTCTGTCATAATTGAAAGAAAAATTTATTCCAGAATCAATTGAACTATATAATATTGAAAAACGGGCTATAAACTGAAATTAAAGGATATATCAAGATCAAATATATCTGACTGCTCTTTAACTCTTTAAGACCCATCAGATGGTGGGAGCGTGCGATTGTTTTATCCACAATATCCAGCGGACGGTGGGAGCGTCTGGTGATGTTTACAACAATAGATTTTGTTGTTTTCAACTTGGAATTTCGTATTTTTCTCAACATCATTTCCAATCCAAATTTTTCATATTGTAGAGCAGCAATAACAGCGGTTTTCAATGTTGGATTGCTAGACATTTCGGCCGCTTTTGCGTTGTGTTTTGGATTACGTTAGATCTGTATTTTTCTGTGAGGGCGTCAACCCATGATGGTGGGGAATCCAAAACAGTATTACTGACCCATTCTGAAGCATCCAGTTGTTTCAAGAAACTGAGGAGGAGAAAAGTAGTAACAGATTCTCAGTAAGTACAAAAAAAGCGAGCTGTTTATCACTAGGAATGGCTGATTTTACAGCTTCATAAAATATATCATCGCAAAGCTCTTTTCATTTTTCTTTTGGAAGCACTATGTTTCCTTATGAAACTAAGCGTCAAATCCTTCCCCGAACCAGCTGAAAAAAGGCTGTGTTTTGCCAAACGCTGCCCGTCTCTGTGATAGGATGAGAGGGTGTCAGCTTGATGAGAGGGTGTCAGCTTGAGACCATTGGAGTGGTGTATGGCCTTATGGCCTTTTGCATGTCATGCACGATGGATCCAAAGGTTCTCACTGGTAAGTAGAGATATTATTCTGTCTCTGTGTATTAAAATGGATTGCAGTTATGTGTATTTCCCCCATTTTTAACTGTTTTTGATGGGTCTAGGTAACCTTGGCATGAGCTGCTCACCCGCTTCATGAAGTCATGTTATACACGTCTGCTTTGGGGCGCTGGTCATTTTTTTCTTTAATATTTTGGCCCATTAAATGTTCTTTGGGTGATAGATAACATATCTGCGTTTCATTTGGTGTGGTAATTAAGTTAATTTCATCAATATATTAAGAGACACAGGGCAGGAAAGTTGTTTCTCAATTCTCGATTTGCAGTTTTGGAATAAGCACCACCATTTTGAATTTCTAATTGCCTGTAGTGCTCGTTGGGGTCAGAGTAGGACAGTACAAAATAACAATGGTTTTCATTAGATAGACAGAGGACCCATAAATTATTGAAAGAAACGAGGATGGGCCTTATTCTCAGTTTTATTGCAGTCTGCCAACGTATTCAGTTCATTTGATCTATGTTGTCTTCATTTCTTAATCCTGTATCTAACCCGCAGGATTTTGTCATAATAATTTTGTCATTTCTTTTAAAATGAACGGTGAACGTTTTTATTTTGTTATGAGGATTCTTTCTACTTTTTTACGGGGTACAAAAAAAATTTTTTAAAATTTAGTTGAAAAAGATCTAGATCCGTTTGCAATCAATTTCTAATGTCCAGTTTTAATTTCCTGTCTCCAGTAAATGACCAGTTACAGAACTGAAGGCTAGATTTCTACATTATGGCTGAGGAAGACTCAAGGCTTTACCGAAGAATATCTGCATCAACAACAGACTTCTAGTCCAGCTAGCATGTCTGAAGGGATGCAAGCCTCGGACAGTGGTAAGTTTTTTGTACAAATTGTGAAAAGGTAACTTTTTTTTTAAATCTTGGGTCTGTAAACACAACAGACTTCTAGCATACTTTAAGGAAGATGGATGGATGCAAGCTGTGCACGGTGGTAGGTTCTTTGTGCAAATTGTGAATGTTCAGTATTATGTAGGCCTATGTCTGTGTATTTTTTTTAATCTTGGGGTGTATTTTCTCAATTATTGTTTTATAGTGGAGGCTATAAGAGAATGTGAACACAATTTATGTTTTTTAAAATTTTTCTAGCACTACCATAGATTTGTCCTGCCTGGCTTCTTAAAAAAAAAAACAGTGGTTAGAATATGTAGATATGGTTCGTATTTAGTTGTTTTTTTTCCCAGATGGGATAGCGTATTGTGCTGTTTTCATGTAGCAACAGGGCATGTTTTCAGATTTTGCTAAATGAGCATAGGTTTATTTTTAAACAACAAAAACATGAAAGAGATGCCAGTTTTTTTGCTTTTTTTTTTTTTTGGCAAAATTAAAATTTCAGACTTGTTTCATAGAAATTTTCATTTTGTTGATAATCATGTCTCCATTTGTCTCTCATCATACTTGCAGGTGGACACTTGGCTCTCAGAGATTGTCATGGGCTTTTCGGAGGTGCAACCTTCTGCCTCATCATCATATTTCCTCAACTTGGTCCAGTCTGCCCACAAGACATTCCTGAGATTAGATCCTGATGCCAGAGACAATTTCTTTGAACAAACTGTGGATTTTTACTGTATTACTCAGTCTCTTTCCTACATGGGGATCACTAAGAAGAATTTTCCTTATCCTCCTAAGGACGTCATTGATCCTCAGTTCCAGAAAAAATCAAGTTGTCATTGATTTAGAACTGTTTAGGAGTTACCAATAAACTACCAAAAAAACAGTTCTGTTGTGGCTATACAAACTAGTAGCTTGTGACATCACCAAGCTACAATATCATGTTAATGCCACGATGAAAATATACAATGCCAAGCTCAGAAATGCTCATTGTGATCCAAATGGAGTGTCTGCATATCTGAACATAATATTCAGACCTCTCAAACAAGTCACACCTAGCCCTGTGCCACTCCCATCACCAGTCTTGTCTCCTGTTACTACAAATTATGGTTTGCATTGTCAGATGTGTCAGCTACAGAATTGTGTGATTGTATACAATATATTTGCCTTACCTTATTCATATTGCGCTCCTTCGTTGTTGCATAACATATCGTTCTTCACTTTTGCAGCAACACTTTGTGCTCTTAAGTTTAATTAAAACATACTTTATAATGCATTATAGATGCATTGTATCATTAATTACAAACATTGTGATGACTTTTTTGAGTAGACAGGCTTTTCTGTTTCCAATGAGCTTCTATGAATTCTTGAATTCACAAACTTTTAAATTTTTTATTTAGGTAGTGTCATATGCTTCAAAATATAGGGACTACAATTTAAATTACACTGTTTACTTTCTTGAATAGTACTAATACTTCTCAGCATTTTGATGTATTTTTTATATTGGTAGATCTCTCACTTTTGAGTTTCTGTGCATGTTTGAAATTTGCTAAATTTGGGCATTTTTGTCTCCCATGTCACAATTGTCAAAATTTGATGACGAGCCATTTTTGAACCAATAAATGACAGCTTTTTAGCTGTTCAGTGTCCCTGAAAAAATTTGAGGTTCTTGTCTATGTATAGAATTCTGTGTTTAAGAAGTTTTGTGTATTTGGGGTGATAACTTTCTTTGTGGCCTCCGGTCACATTGCGTAACCCGGTCATTTTCCTCAAATTTTAAAATGCCATAACTTTTTAAATATTGAGGTACAGTCACAAATTTGGTATCAGAATTCTTACAAAAGTAAGATCTATTCATTTAAATAATAAAAACTAACATACATTGAATTTAAAAAATCAGTTTGGAGTACCTACTCTCAGATAGATCTGGTTCTAGTGATGAAAGCAGTGGGAGTAGTGACAGTGATTTACATAGTGGACTTATCAAACTAGATCTAGATTATAAATAGATTTTTAACACTAACATGAAGTGAATTGATAATTTTATATACTTCTGTTGTTGCTTTTTGTTGTTTTGGAATCGGTTTCCTCACTTGCCCATCCAATTTCCTTCACTTTAATGTATAACACTTATGTGTTTGAATGATAATATCATTAGAACAAGGACTCTAGAATGCCATACATAATTCTTTCTCATCCAGAGAAAAAAGCCCTGGCAAATAGAGGAAAAAAAACTTGGGTCTTAAAGAGTTAAATCAGGCGATATCACCAGAGGTAATTAGATCCTATTATGATAGAAGCAAATGTAGCAACCATATTCAGGAAAACAAAAACACCCTAGCACAAGGAAAGCAGTAATGGACAAAAGTACTAAATGCCATTATATAGTCAAGCAAAATAACTCGGACATGAAATGATGAATTATCAAAATTCAAAACTCAGATTCAGGGGTAGGGCTAGAGAGGTTAGAGATGAGATGAGATAAACTTTATTTGTCCTCAAAAGGAAATCTCATTCACAGTTGATTAGACACAGTTCATAATATGCAAGATACATTCACTGGTCAAATTATGAAAACACTATACAAATACACATAGATATTATTTTATACCTAACCTTAATGGGCACTGTCGTGAAATTTTATGACACACATCAAAGCCAAAAAGGGATGAGGTGTGTGCACAGATGGATGACCAAGATTTGTTTTATATGTACAGTTGATACTGATCAATTGTGGACTGCAGCCAGCCTGGTCAGTGTACTAAGTGATGTGTGCCCATACAGAGCAATAGCCTTGTCTCTGTCTCTAGGTCATCTCTTTCAAGGTCGACGTGAAATGACTTGCCATCTCTCTTGTCTCAGATATTCAAAGAACTGTTCTGAAGTTAGTCAAGTTACCAGAATTCGTTAATTTATTAATACTGTCCCCAGAGTTCGGACAGAAATTCTCTTGCTTTGTACCAGAGTTGATTTTCAGTTGTTATTTTTTAATTTGTTTATTGGCAAGAAAAATTGAAATTTGAAATTTTGTCTTTATTACTGAATGCACCACAACAGAAATATTCTCCACTGAGCCAGAACAAATGATCATGCTTTGTGTTCTACATTAGACACAAGAATATTGCAGGCCTGCCTACCCTCCTGCATTTTTACCCAGTCTCTCGCCTTCCCGCGCCGTGAACATAAACTCCCACATTCGGACTTAACATTTTAGAAAAATTGCATTCTCCCATGCATTTCCTATGGGCAGTGGTCCTGCCTGCCACTGTTGCCAAAGCCTGTGTCTGTACATTTACGTTCTATATACGTCTTTCAACCTCCTGGTGGAGGTTATCTCGATGGTTCTTTGTTTAAAAAAAAAAAAAAAACCCGTCTTAAGGAATCCTGTCTTCACTTTTTAAAAAAAAATTTTTTAAAAATAACAATACAAAATAAAAATCATGTTTTCGCTTTAAAAAAAAAAAGAAAAGAAAGAAATCCTTGTTTTCATTTTTGAAAAAAAGAAAAAACAGTCTTAAAATATTGTCTTCACTATTGGAAAAAAAAAAATTAATGATAATAAAAATAATACAATACAAAATTGCCAGCAGACTACCAATGCAGCTACTCCCTTTTCTATATATATTTATATATATATATTTTTATTGAAGATGTGTGTTCATTGCTTTTTATTTGTTTTCTATTCCACTTCAATATGGCCCCTCTTACTATTTCTATCTGCCATATTGTTTTGACTTGTGTTGGTCCACCATTTTGTTCCTGCTGCTATTCCTATCCTATTTTTCGTGGACTATGTAAAAAGGTCCTCCCACGAGGGCCTGAGGGTGTCGCTGCGTTGTTTTGGTCACTCATAGGTCCCTTACTATTTTTGTTTGGTATATAGGGTCCTAATTGTCCCTATCTCCTACTCTACTTTTCCCTACTCTATCTACGCAGGGATGAACCCTTCGGCCTTTATTTCCTGTTTCCCTGGTATGCCTATTTCGTGACATTCAATAAACAATATTTATTTAGACGTTTATTATATTTACATTATGTACATATTGGGGAATCCCTAGGTCGAATTGGGGTATAGGGTTCTATCTACCACCTCGCATATTTCGGTCGGCAGGGACAACAAAAGACTACTTTCTTTCGTCTGTGTTCCCATCTCTCGAGTGATAACACGATGTATTTTGCGGATCCGCATCTAGGGTCAAGGGGGAACAGGTCAGACTACTCAGCTTCGCCAGTGTTCCCGTATCGACCGATTGAAGATACTGCAGTCTCATCCTCCACGGATTTCCATGTTGGCAGGGTCTAGAGTCTCCGTCCAGAAGAGTGCAGGGATTACTTGGTTTCATATCTGATCGTCCATCCGGAGACCCCTGGAAATTCATAGAATTCTTTCGGTGTTCTTTTCTTTTCTACTCTCTCCTCCCTCCCCCAACCGACTACTCATTTGTCTATGTTGTTGTTGGTATTTTACTGCCGGCATGGATTTCCTCCTATTCTACCTCCTTCCCTATTCCTCTCTCTCGTTATACCTGTTTCCTTCGTTCCCCCCCCCACCCCGCCCCGTTTTTAACAATTAGATGGCAAGTAATGCTGCAAGGTTGATTGCCTTCAGAATGTAAAAGGACTGCACAAAATAATAGAAATTTGTGCATTGCATCTGCTGAATTTTGTGGATGGTGCAAAATGCACTAGATCTATGCTTGGCAGAAACTAAAACTGCCCATTATGTTATGAGTTTGAAAAGAATGTAAGAAATTGTCAGTCACCTGATGAAATCATGAATTCCACATGAGGGAAATTTTACAGGAGAGAACAAAAAACTGATGATCTCAGTGATTTGCCATAAAATATAGAGTTTGACTGCATAATTCTATAGTGTTGCATAATACTGGTGATGTAGTAAACATTTTTCATTGTTTGTAAAGTTACTTTTTAAAAAGTGTGGGATTCACTGTTTGTATGCTACGAATCTCATCTGATGAAATCATGAATCCCACATCGCATGGAATTCATGGTTTCATTGGACGAAATTTGGCAGCTGCTTGTTGAGTTCACGAATGCCATACATAGATGAATGGGACCAAGTGAGTTTTTTTCGTGTTTAGTGAGACTAGCAGCACATTGAAAAACTAGAATTAAGAATTATACATGCACACACGAATAAATGCTTACAAATTCCAGCGGTACTAACTTTATTGTCCTTTAGTACGCCATAAAACAAACTGAAAATTACAGTTTTAAGTAGAATTAGGGTTGCTTGTAGACTGAACATTCTCGTACCCTTCTGGCTGTCTCTTTTTCTATCACTCTCTCTCTCTCACTTTTTCTCCCCCTATCTCTCTCTCTCTTCCTCTTTGTCTTTGTTCTTTTTTTTTCTTTTTTTTTGTTGTTGTCGAAAACAACAATAGATGCTATGAACATTTTATTAGTTCAAGAAACATAGTATAAAGGAAATGGAAATTTGGATTTCATTTGATTTATAGCAAGAACAGATGATTTAAAAGACATACACAAGTTGTATAGACCTTTCTTCCTTTCTCCCTGTCTGAAACAAATCTGACCATGTGTTTTATCCAGTCTTTCTGTCTCTTTTTGTAGTTATCTAAAAGATACATGGATGCTATGAGTATTTCAATTTTCTGGGCATAAATGAAATGAAAAAAAAAAATGGATTACATCAAATTGAAAGTCAGAAAAAGTTAATTCAAAATAAGAATGCACCCATGGAACTGACCTTTCTCAAAATTCTCTCTCTCTCTCTCTCTTTCTCTCTTAAACACACAACAAAAAATACAATCTCTCTCTCTCACTCTCTCTTTTCCCTTTTACAAATGCACAGTCTCTCTCTCTCTCCTCCTCTCTCTCTCTCTCTCTCTTCTCTCTCTCTCTCTCTCTCTCCACTTTCATTTTGTGCTACTCAGGATGGGAGCACTTAGATTTGTTCTGATTGATCCTGAATTTGGACAGAACTGCCCAGTCCTGATCAAAATGTAGTTTGTGTCCATTCCATCTATTTGATGAGTACGAATGTCATCATTAGCCCTTACTGGCGCGATGGACTCAGTGCTGGCCATCTGTGAGTAGTATAGGAAGAATTGGTGGTCAAGGTTCTTCACGGGCATAATGTCTGAGATGGATTCTGACAGTCCATGGGTTGCAGTTTAGATCTTCTTCAGGCGACCTCCTTGTGGGGTATGTCTTTTGACTAATTACTTGTGCTTGATGTCCATTTTCATCTTGGCTGCAAAAGTATTCAATACTTTTGACTAAGTGGAATTTTTGTAGGCACACGCACCCATCACTGTAGATGATGATTTCTTAATGTGTATGCACAAAAGCAAAAAGTCTGGTGAACTCCTAGGCTGTAAGGGCACCTTTCCCTCATGCCAAAAGAAGCAGACAGCGTCACGAGTAGTCATATTAAAGATTATGAAATTGTGTACCACGAGTTTGGTTTTGTAGTATTTACACATGGCGTTGATAGCCGGTAGCAGAAGCATTCCCTGTAAGTCCATGCAGATGACGTTGAGACCATTGCATTATTGTTCAATGACATGAACATTCGCAGTTCTCTTTTTCTCTGCCATATGAGTTTCCCACACTTCCCGAATTACAGGTCCTGATTCAAAGATCATCTCTGCATGAGATCACATATATCCTTTTTGGGCTGAAGATAGACATGTTGTAAGTTTCCAGGGCCTCTTTGAGGATTGATCTTCTTTTTCATTTTCCAAACATTGACACTCTTATAAAATTAATCGATTTCTAATGTTACAAAAACATGGTTCAAAATAGATCTATAACTTTCCTGAAAATTTGTGGCAGTAGTGAGATGCTAGTTTTGATAAATTATCTACAAATTTAACCAACACATCGAGAGTAATGCGGGTTTTAGGTCTGGAACAGTCCTGCTCAGTTCAAATGCAATCTACACAATAGCCTGCCCATAGACCAGTTGTGAATAGAGATATCTCCCTGCCAACGGGAATGTTCTGATCGTTGTTTTTTTTTCTTTTTTCTTTTTTTCATTGTGGATCCAGGTATGTGGAAAGAACCTCCAAAATACAATCTTTAGCAAAGGTGCACTTTGTGATGAAACTGTCGCTTGCCACCATTTAACTGAACCTTATAAATAGTGTATATAGACTTTTGAATCCTAAGAAAGTACATGTGGGGCTATTTTTAAGTGCAGGCCCAGTTTGGTGAGAAGTTCTATTGTTTGAGCTTTGGAAATTTTGCCCCGACAGCGACCGTCTTCGCCTACTCTTCATCGATTTAACTGTCAAGGATTTTTTAAAAGGCGTGACGTACACCTGGGACCTCTGATAAGTCGGGCTTAATTGAGATGTTCTGTTTCTCCTTTGTTGTCAAAGTTTCAGCCACCTGATGGGGGCTGTCTCAGTGTCTGGTCAAGTCGGGACACAGCAAAAGTTGTCAACTGATGAGTTCACACAAATACCAAACCATCTACCATCACATGTCCTAAGGATCATAACCAAAAGATAATAAAGGCTCGTAGCCTTTATTGTTTTACCTTTATATTTAAGAGCTAATTTAGGTATGTGACTGCATTATAGACTGGCGGGATTGGATTTGTGAAAGTCGGAAGCGACCATATGGGAAAAACAGAGCTGCCAACTGATATGGTTTTTCCGTAGTTTCTACTCTGCGGAAAATTCAGCTCTGTTATGGAACTACAGTTGTCACTGATAATGTATGGATTTCTGACATGGCAGTCTAGTGTGAAAGTTTATTAGATAAGAATAGAACGTTTCCGAAAACCAGCTGACCAACACTATTTAGGCTATTAGATCTACTAGATGAAATTGATGGCAATATCAACGGTCATGCCTCACGGTCAGTACACTTATCAGCGCACTCATCTCCCCTCCCTCTGATACCCCATTTCCTGTTAATGCTTTCGTGTATACGCCACAAGCAGTTATGTTGGTCAAATATGCTGCTAAAAATGGAAACAGGAGAAATCACACTTTATTTTGGCTTATGGTTGATGAAAATAGCTCCACACCCTTGCCATACAGTGAATTTTGTAACGAAAATTTTTCAGTCACATATGAGAGATGTCAAACTTCCGACTAGTTGGAAATCAGACTTTCTGGCCGTCACTTACACTCTAACACGGTTATTAAGAAAACGCTTAAAACGAAACTTGCGTTATTAAGAAAGAATCTTTGGGAACGTTTTTTTTGCTATGTAATTTCTTATGCTTACAAAGAAATAAAACAATGGGCTGATATGAAAACTACACTTATAACGAAGGGTTTTTGTTTCCCTGATCGCACTTTTCTTTCATATTAGGCATAACTAAGACCAAGCTCATGTACCAGATCAGTTCCCTCCGACAAACAAATCACCCCTGAGCGTGTCAAGTAGGCCTACCAGTACCCGCAATGTGCTGTACTGCCCAGCTGTATGACACAACAGGCCCCAACAAAGAAATCGTCCGTGAGGGAGTCAAGTACCGGCGCCTGCAATGTGCTGTACTGCCCAGCAGTATGAAACTGAAAGTAAGGCCTGAGGCACAAGCGTGTAGAAATAATGCATGTACCATTCCACGCTTCACACCTCATCCGTCGCTCGTGGCCCCAATCAAGTATGATGTACAGTGAGAGGGTGATACCTCTTACATGCATGTGGGAGGCTATTATGATCTCATCATTTATAGCCACACAACCACGGTATCAGAGGATTCAGCTGAGATGACCACCCCCAAGGAGGCTGAAAGGCTCCATACACCGTAAACCATATCAGAGGATGGCTTGGCCTTTGTCTTTTCAGTCATACACTATACACACTTCCACCAGCAGGCATTCAGTTAAACCAGTCGTGCTTGTCAATGTCAGTGTTTCTTGAAAGCCAGTTTTGAGAGTCGATAGGTATCCTTCAGTTTCATGTTGAAAATTGTGAGCTTTAAGTTGATGATAAAGCTATTTTAGACCTAGGCTAGCAATCAATGATGAATTCATTGAAACTAAACATGTTAAAACATAGGAGAACAAGTTTATCGCTGCAGTTCAAAAGAGCACTGATTTGTGAAGTTGATGAAGGTTTACTGAAAAAGTCGGATATCTGCAGAAAGTATGCCATTCCAAACTCCACTCTGTCTACAATCTTAACTCTAGAACTGCGACCCAGCCTCAGGGCTGCAACGCCCTGCGGCACGCCTTGCCGGCTTGTCAGTCTGCATCGCTGGCGCCACTGCTTAAACCTCAGGGTGTTTGTTTTGACTATAGAGACGACTCCTTGGCTTCAGAGTGACACAATGCAGGCCCAGATTGACCACCATACTGACCAATGTCTTCCTCTAATCCCTC